>KN491401.1:88983-118557 GCA_000787155.1 Scartelaos histophorus | reverse complement strand
GTTCAGAATTTGAATGGGTTCAGCGCCAATGTGTTTTGGACTCCACCCACTGATGAACTGATGGGGATGATTGACTATTATGAGCTGAAGGCCTACAATGTAGATAATCCTGTAGAAGCACCAATCTCCACCACTTACCTCGCTAATGGAAATTTCACAGGTAAATCACAAACCTGTGTCATTGAGTTCCAATATGGGACAATTGTGGCACAAAATAATTTTGTAACCTTATTATGTTTGTGTTTGCTTAGTACACAAGTAATGGAGAGTGTAAAATAATGTCATTTTACATTTTTACTGTTTATTTAAATACTACAATAACACATTAAAAACTAATGTCTAGTTTTGCACAGCAGCAAGCGTCCAAGTTTTTACGTATCTCCACATAAAACAGGATTCAAACATTATTGTGTCTAAAAACACATTGGTTTACACTTGCATTTACTTTATTTATGTCCCACTCTAAGCTCACACACACAGTCAATGCATTCCTGTTAACGTCTACTTGGCAAGTCCCCAGCTCCAGAAGACAGTCTCCATTTGGAACAAGACACTCCGGAGTACCCCAGTGATGTCATACCTTGGCCCTGGTCCTTCTCTCTCTCTTGTTGTTGCTCACTTTTCGATCTTTCCTCACTTCGTCTTTTATGATGATGATGATGATGTCTGCATCCGCCGCTGCTATTCGTCCCTCTTCTCATCCACTCGCCTATGTCTCCAGGCAAATATGAAGATGAGCTCTCTGTTTCTGTCTTCCACTGTCTCTCTCCCTCCTCTGCCCATTCCCATCCTCTCTCTTTGGCAGGCATTAAGTCCACCACGATAAGGCTTCTTCTTAATTTATGATGGCCTCGACACCTGACTGCAGAATTACACCAACGGCTAAAAAACACTGAAAGCAAATGAGGGTGTAATGGCAGTGGAGTGGGGCCCTGGCCCCTAATTGAATTAAAAGACATGGGTAACGCAGGGAGAGAGATGGAGGGGACGGAAAAAGAAAGACACGGGGTTAGGAGAACTGGAGGGGGCGGAAACAAGAGGACGTAAAAGCATGACTGAGGAAATATGGGAGGAATAGAAAGCCTATGACAGAGGACAAAAAACAGCAGCGGGATAAGTAGGGCTTTACAATGAGAGGAGACTGTTGCCAAACAGGGAAAGTTTGCTTAGCAACAGTGGGACATCAAACTATTCTACTCTCTGGCCATCCATAGAATCACAATCATTCTAGTTGTTAACCATGAGTTTATCTTTTTATCACTCTGGGTTGGTTTGTTATTTTAATAGGAAACTAGAAAACTTACTAGAAAACGTTTGCATACAGAGAAAATGTATTACACACACCGTACCCAGGTTCCATTAAACTATTTTGTCCACAGTTTTATTTGGAGAATATTTTGACAGAATCAGAATGACTAATTGTGCATGTGCTCATTTATTTAATCTGTCTGTTCATACTTTGTTTCTCTGTTGGAGGATACACTTGACTAATGGTAAAACCGCCTCTGTATGGATATGTGATGGCTGTACAGTAGGGTGAGGGACATGTGGTCTAATGTCACTTTTGTGTTTTTTTTCTGCAGGCGTGCTCTATGGCCTCACTCCAGCCACTCGCTACAGTGTCACTGTCAGGGCTTGTACTCACTTTGGCTGCACAGAGAGTCCACAAACAGACAGTGAAGGGGCTTTGATGTCACTCCTCACAACTCCTGAAGAAGGTACACACTCAGTCACAGTGCTATTCAGCAGAGTAATATTAGCAGCAGTGTATATTAGAGTAATAATATATCTTGTATAATATATCTTGTATAACTCTACTAATGTTTTTTATTTCCTCTTTTAAAATATATTTAGCTCCAGATGCAGTTTTTCCTCCTGTTACTGTCTCATCACCCACATCCCTCCATATTACCTGGAAACCTCCAGACAAGTATGAATTAGTGGTTTAGTGATCTGAATATTTTTTTCATCAACCCAAAATTGTTTTCACAAAGCACATATTAAAATAGATGTTTTAATTAGTCAGTAATACTATTTGTTTGCACTAGTCCTACAATACAATACAGCTATTTCAAATGACTGATAGTTTGTGATTTCAACAAACTGTATTATTATATCAAAGAAATCATTGATACATTAACCTCTTATGTCTTTCTCTCGTAGGCCCAATGGAATTATTACAGAGTACCTCCTCTACCACAATGGCCAAATGGTGTATAAGGGTACGGGCGAACAGTACAACATTGCTGGTAAGCGGCGTTGTGCCCCAGTGAAGCGCTGACAGGGCCTGTGTGCATAGAGAGGGGGAAGAGTGAAGACAGGGAAAAATGAAGTGGAGGATTAGCATTTGAAAGAGGGACGAGCATCGCAGTGCTCACCGAGGGAATAGCGCTGTGAAAAAGAGCCCTAAACACACATGAAAATAAAGCGTCTGAGAAACAAAGAAGTGGCAGCATTAGCACACATGCATACACACATCCTACTTCGACTTAAAGAAGGTATGAAACACATGTCATACCGCTGAGACCAGAGGGTGGCTCGAGGATACCAAGCCGATACAGACTTAGACACACACAAAAGTACACACACAGATACACATAGAACGGGGCGCATGCAGGCTCCCAGGATACACAGATCTTTAGACAAAACCTTTGGCACAGTTGTAGAGCCACAAGACACCATAGGGGGGCTAGTGATTATTACTGATCTGGACTTGTTACACACATGCAAACGCAAAACATGGAAGTGGCCATCAGTGTCTGTATGTGTCTGGTGTGAGCTAATGAAGGCACCAGAGCACATATCATCCATGCTGAGTTAATAATGCAGAGTGTCTGATGTTCACAGTGATTGGGAGGATTATGGACACACTAATTATACACTATGTGCTTGAATAGGCCGTGTTATAGAGGGCAAGATTGCAAAAGAAAGACCGATGAGAAGTGGCTTTGAGACTACATGGAAATGAGTTGTTTAAAAAACTGTGGCAGGGCTTACATGCGTTATGTGTTATGTAACTGAATATTACTTTTATTGGTTGTTTTCTTTAAATATAGGGCTTGCTGTGTACTCGACTCATGTACTGGTTGTGAGTGCATGTACTTCAGCGGGTTGCACCAACAGTTCACAGGTAACAGTGGTGACCTCCCAGCTCCCACCTGGGCCTCTGCGCACGCCAACCCTCACCCTCCTGGATTCACGGACCATTCTAGTGGAGTGAGTGCATGTTTTGGATTATTTAAACACAATCAAGTAGAATTAAAGAAAATAAACCAAAAAGTATAAATTGTAAGTATATATTATAAATGTATAATATTATTAGCAAAATGTTTGCTAATTACCTATAAATAATTCTCATATGCCCTGTATATGATCAAAGATTTAAAGGCCAACATACTGTTTATGCTAGTGCCAAGCCCATATAAGCCCTACACATTGCCCTATACATTGAGACACTGGAGATAGTAGAGAACCAGTGACCTTCTGCAGTTATGTTTACTATGCAGAATATTCTTCTTCACTTGACCTTTCACCTTTAAAAGGAGGGGGTGCAGGTAGACAGATCTCTGCCCTTTTTCCATTATGTTTCTGTGTAAATGCTGCTGTTCTGTGCTCAGGTGTGTGTGTGTGTGTGTGTGTGTGTGTGTGTGTGTGTGTGTGCGTGCGTGTGCGTGCGCGTGCGCGTGCGCGTGCGTGCGCGTGCGTGTGCGTGTGCGTGTGCGTGTGTGTGTGTGTGCGTGCGTGTGTATGCGTGTGTCTGTATGTATGTATGTGTGTGTGTTTGCAGAGTCAATCTGTGTGAAAGCCATTAGTGTCCCGACTGTCAGTTACAGTGAGACTCACCGCACGAGGGCACCATGCCATTCATGCACACACATAACACATACCACATACAGGCAACAATGGACAGAGGCTAAGTCAGACTATAAAGAGACTGGAGGTTCCTCAGGGCAGAAGGGAAAACAGATCTTGTGTGAATTTGTGTGCTTAATGAGTCAATTTACATAACATTTACAAAGCCAATCTAGCATTTTGTAACAGGGCAAATATGGCAAATATATACCATGAATTAATGAGGTCATGACTATAACTAGTTATCATTTTAATCACCATATGTAGAAAGATTGTATATTGACATAATAGCACATTGTGAGTGGTCAGTTGCTATTTTATCAGTGGGAAAAGCTGAGGTAGAAAAAAATATAAGTGATCAGAGGAATGAAAGAATAACAAGACTGTGAAAGGCGATTAGTTTATATCAAACAACTATAACCGTTGAGTTTAAAATGTAGCCTACTGATTTCAGATGGTTTACAAAAATTTTACAAAAAAAAATAATTTTGGATTTTGGTTCATTTTTTTTAACAACTCTCTGAGACCCTGTTATTACATAGAATGAAATGATAACATTTTTTTTTTTTTAATGATCATTGAAGTATGTATTTATATCAAATTAATTTTTTTAGCTATTTAAATTAAATTTGATTTAATACATTTTATAACAGAAATATTGCATTTTAATTTTCAGGGTACTATATTATGTAACATAAACTAAACAACATTTTTTAAAACTGAATTTCCAAAAAGTGAGTGATTGCTTAAGTGGCCCAGTTATTCAGTAGTTTCAAAAGCAAGCACAAATCACTGTGCCAATAAATTGCATATAAATCTTATTCTGAATATACTAGATTAGTCACAATAGCTAATTGTGCTTTAAACTACACTACAATCAGTCATTCAGATAAGGACTTCTTAATGGGAGGACCCAAGAAAGACTTCGTTCACATCTGAAACAGCACACACAAGTTGTCAAATGTATCACTGAACTTTACAATTGATTATACCAGTACTCAAATGTCTGTCATGGATTAACATAATTATACCTGTAGTGAAGCCTTTTTAGAAACCATTTCTCTAAATTGGTGATATTTTTGGCACTGCCTTTCCCCTCTCTCAAACCACTGGAGACTTTCACTCTAAATATAGAAGAGTGTCTGACAAGGAAACTCTTTGCAGTAATGGCTTGTGTTCTCTGCCAGTGAAATACTACCTTGTCTGTCTCCCTTCAACCAGGTCTGTGAGAAACTAAATTAGAATGACACACTAATAGTAAATGTTCATATTACTTAGTAACACTAACTAATTGTTGTTTAATCATACTGACCTGTACTTCCTTAGGTGGGCCCGTCCCTCTCAGGTTAACGGTGTTCTAGAGTCCTACTCCATCTTTGTGTCTGCTGATGATGGACCTGTCCTGGTCCACAACAGCACAGACCTTGCTGAAGAATACACTTTACGAAATCTAACCCCTGGAACAGCATACAACGTCACTGTGGAAGTGAGTTTTCATCTATTCTTATTTGTCACACCTCTGGAGTGTATGATTGTAATTCTTTCTGTCCTTTCCAGGCCTGTACAGGTGGTGGTTGTACACTGAGCCCTCCCAGCCGTGCTAAGACAGAGGAGAGCACTCCAGAGGATATTCCAGCACCTGTGGTCACTCCAGTATCTCCACATGCATTCAACGTGAGCTGGACACCACCCAGTACTCCAAATGGTAAGAAGAGATATTAACAATGTAAAAACAAAATCTAAAATATGAAGATAAATACTCTGCTCTCTGCTATGAAATAGTATCCTAGAAAAAAAATCAGTTTAGGTCAAATTGTTCTCCCCTGTTTTCTCCTTTATTATTGTGGTATAAGGCGAAAATATGACAAATCAAAGTAACTAAATTATAAAGTGGATATTTCATTTAGTTATTACGATTGCACTAGAGAGTGTTTTCACAGGCATACCAGAACGATGTGTTGGAATGCAGCAGAGAGACAGTGTACAGCACCAGTGAGCAAGAGGCCAGTGTTTCACAGCGGAGCTTTAAGTGGATGAAAAGTGCTCCCTTTTGACTGAACTGAGAACTGCAGGCGCTCAGACTAGGCCCACTCTCTGAGATGTTTAAATGCACTACACTTCTTTGAACACTTTTCTCTGAACACCAACATACATAACAGCTGGATTTGTATGTCTGTGTATAATATTTTCATTAATGTTAAGATATTAGGCACTTAACTTGACAGGTGAAAAAGAAAAGAAAGAATGATATGATGCAGATATGGCTCAGCTGGGAGTCTTTTTGTTGATTTAAGATATAATTTATTGTTTAAAATACGGTCCGTCTCAAAGAGAAAACATTGTTCACACGTAGGTCAAATAAAGTCCACATTTTAGGCTAATTTCAAATACATATTTTTGCTTTACTTCTGCTATATTATGTGAACCAGCATTCTTTATGACAGTATTTTGTTCTTTACTGCAAATAAGCATTTAAAGTAACATAATTTTATTCATTAAGTATGCTTTACATATTTTAAGTCTTTACCGAAAATTGTTCTGTCTCTTGACCCTAAATGAATAAAGTCATAAAACCATTCTGTGCTGTTTCACAGTCTTAAACATATGCACGACTCCATGTTATCAGCGTTACTGCCATGCTCGTTAAAGTC
The DNA here is from genome assembly GCA_000787155.1 of Scartelaos histophorus. Classification (NCBI taxonomy): domain Eukaryota; kingdom Metazoa; phylum Chordata; class Actinopteri; order Gobiiformes; family Gobiidae; genus Scartelaos; species Scartelaos histophorus. The sequence goes on along the minus strand of KN491401.1, from coordinate 112,054 downwards.
TGTGTAATTCTATAATGTGCCTGTGCCTAATGTGAATTGTGTGTGTTTTACGCTTAATGCCACACGAGTGCATTTCGCGCCATAAACCCTGTGATGTGTGCGCATATTAGCCTGGATAAATTACTTAAAGCCCTCTCTCCTATGATGACAGAAATTTATAACAAGGGATACACTTAATCGCAATTACTCGATTATCTCATGCTTAAAACGCTTTAATTTTGTTCCTCAATAAAAGAAAAAAAAAAACACTCAAATGCCTTTTTTCATATGTTCGTTTTCATAAATGGACATCCACAATGACGGTGATGCTGATGGGATGGTGAGGAGTTAGATTTGTCTCTCCCTCGCTCTCTCCCCCTTCTCCCCAATTCTGCAGGGATTTGTGCGGGATAATCCTCTCGGGGATTAGGTCGGGGCAACACGCAGACAAAGAGGGGAAATAAGCCTGTTATGCATTCGCTGCTTCATTTCCCAACCTGTCTTTATTACAACCTATACTGATACGGGCTTATTCACACACACAGGCCTGCAGATGCACGCATGCTCACACACGCATATGATTGGCTACATTAAGAGCTTCCCAGATGTAGTTGCTGTCCAAGGGGGCTTTTGTAACTTCATTTCCTTGATAGGTGCGTGTATCTGTATGGAGCAATAATAAAACCCACACATGATTAAAGCAGAATAGACCCTCAGTTCTTAGGACTGATCTTTTGAGCCCCTTGTATGCATTTTTATTAAGGAAAGTACATTTGCCATTGCACTGTTTCATTCTTTTATTAGGTGGATGTAATGTAATGTCATTATTGTGCAAGTGTATGGAAGTGTGGGGCTGAGCTCTTTGTGTGTATGTGATCATTTAAGTTGGAATCATCCACCATATGTTCACTGTAGGGAGACTGTCCATATAAGAGCATTTATCCTCACAATGCCTATGGCCACATTTGTCTTTTCTTTGCCTTTTCATGATACGGCTCAGGAACACTTTTAATTCACTCAGTTATGAGTTGCTGTGTAATCCAGTGACCCTAATTTCACCCCTCCATCGCATTCCTCTGTTTATACTGTAGTAGCATAAGTAAAAACTAATGTAGATAGAATAATGCTTTTTTATTTTTTTTAAATTATACATGTGAAAATTATTTACTTTTAATTGCTTCTTTCAGCTTACCTTCAGAATGACAAGGTCATTTTTTTATCATTTCTGCTATACTGTAACATTTATATAATCCCAGTAGACTGGTTGTATGGTCCATGTGGGAGGAAAGAATCCAGGTTTTACATACCCAAATGTGTTTCTCAGTACTGTCTTTAGTATGGACAGTATTCTCTACCCATAGTCCCACAGTCTACGGCTGCCAGAATGGGGTTCATGACCCTCCTTTGGGGGATATATTTTTCAGTGTTTTTGTTGTTTTTGTTTTTTAAATTGGTTTCTGGTGACTGTTACAAAGGCATAACAACTTAAAACTTAATTATTTACATTACATTCACATTAACCTAATAAATCTTGTTTTGTTTGTTTTGTTACTGTGTAATAACATTTGTATTATCATGAGGCTCGTGATATGCTTTGTTGACAGGTGTCATTACCAGCTATGGTCTTTGGCTGGATGGAGCCCTTATTCTAAACTCCAGTTCATCTGAGAGGTTCTTTGTGGTGGATGGACTTTCTCCATGGAGCCAACACACTCTGCGCTTACAAGCCTGTACTGCACACAGCTGTGGAAGAGGACCACTGGTGAGTTACTAATGTACCTGCTTCTTAATCAAGTAAAGAACAAAGATTATCATCCAAACCTTACCCATTGCTTCAGTGCAATAATTTGAGATTGTAGGGCATGTGTGTGTCACTGGGTGTCATAAAGGTGATCGATTCACGCAGCTCAATAATGAGGGTTGGCGTGGCGACAGTGACATTTGGAAGGAAATGCCACTCTGCACTCAATGATGTCTCTGACGACAGGCCATATTTTGGGGCATTTTTCCAATACAGATGCCATATTTAGTCAAACAGTCAGACCAGCTGACACAGCAGAACAAGAGCAGAGCAAGGTGGGAAGGGGAGGGGTGAACAGGATGAAGGGGTGAAAAGAGGGGAGGACATGGAATGGATGGGAAATAGAGAGAAATAGAATCACAAATAGAAATAGTGGGTGTTTAGGGATTATAGATATTTCTGGGGCTAGAACAAATGCTCACAGCAAAGTAGGTCTTGAAATAGGAAGCTGTGACGTAAAACTCAGGGAAAAGCAGAGTGGTCAATTTGTGCATACAAAGGGTAAAGGACAATTGACAGCAAGTTTTAGAGCAATTTGTGTTTTGATGTCAAACTACTTCTGTTTTTTGTAAAATAGAACAAAATATTTTCATCTTCAGTGTAAACTGGAGACTGTTTTACTTCTTATATTGCACATGTCTCTCTCCAGACCCAGGTGGAAATGTGTGTATGCAGTGCACGTGATATTAAATTCATTGTATGAGCACAAGAGTATTAATATGCTTGTGCGTCTTTTCATTTTCTTTTCCTTTTAATCAGACAGCGATGCATACATTAGAAATGGCCCCGGAGGGCCCCATACTCCTAGAGCTGACCAATCACAGCTCACGATCGGTTCGAGTCCGCTGGACTGCCCCACCAAGACCAAATGGGAATCTTACCTACACACTGTACTACAAAAACAAAGGTAAAACATGCAGATGTGAGATCAGCGACCGATCATATTGGTTTAGTGAAATTATAAAAGAAGCATATGATTTATTTTATTTATATTGTTTTGTTTGTACCTGTGCTATAATATACTGTATGCATGTTGATGAAAAAAGACATTTTTTTCTTCTTTTATCATATTGACTATATGTTTTAAACGTGCTTGCTCTCAGATCTTGATGCCGTTGTGGACGGAAATACAGTGTTGGGCAGCTGGTTAACAGTGACTGACCTGCAGCCTTATTCCAACTACAGCTTCTGGATGAGAGGGTGCAACAGTCAAGGCTGTGTGCAGAGTCTGCCCTTCAGTATCACAACACAACCAACAGGTAATTCTCTCTAGATGGTTTCAAATTGATCACTGACATTATATCAGCATGCAATAGCAAACATCAAACTTATTTATCTATTTTTTTAAACTGCGATCGACCTGAAATATAATGAAATCTATATGTCCCCAAAACCTTTATTTGTTAGTGCAGGACCACACCACACCTGTATCTCAGTCAGAGAACAACAACAGGCATACTTAGGAAAGTTCTACTGTTCAAGTTCAAAACAAAGGCATAAGAAAGTATAAATTTTAAATACCAGACGTTTCCTCTTTCTATCTTTCTTTCTACCTCTGTGCCTCTGGCATCTCTTTAGACTTCTTTAAGGCAAACTGTCTTGATGTGTCCTTGTTGTATGAAAGAACAGAGAGAAGATACCCGAGCATGAGACAGAGGAGCAGCGGAGGAGGAGCGCGGAGAGTGAACTGAACATAAAAGTGCATAGTTTAAAACGATTAGTGACACCTCTGATATTGTACCTGCTAACACAGCATGAGAGAGACATAGACCCAGCAACAGTGTGTGTCTCTGGAGTATATGTTTAATGTGTCCACGTATGGAGTTGGGTGTTATTTTGGTGGTTGTAGAAAAATTGGCGGACACTTACAAGATGAAGATAAAGTCAGGACATATTTTAACAAACCGCACAAATCAGAAATAACATTGAGAGAGCTGTCACAGAAGGATTTCAAAGGCTTTTTCACACACATGAGTGTTTGTGACAACTATCTTGGTTTCAAGATGTCTTGTGCAATCAGGCGCTCCTTGTGGTGAACAGAAATGCATGTATTTGATTGGAGGGTCACTTTATACATCGAGGAGCCTGCTCTTATTGCACATAGTCAACTACTTGTTCACTACTTCTCAGTCATTTGCTTTTTGATTTGTTGTCCCTTGATCTCATCTTTCTTCACATCTTTGTTTTCACTACAAAGACGACACTTACTGAATAAAGGGCTTGTGTCGATTTTCAAACACTCATATGAATTTTTAATGTGATAAGTAATTATAGTTTGTGGCATTGAAATAGAAAAAGGACCAAAATATAAAACTCATTTGTATTTTTGCGTTGGTTTCAGTTTTGATTGCATATTTTATATGGTCTGTTTTAACACGTTATAATGACACTTTTTTGGCCATTACATATATAAATTCTAATAAAGTTCAGCTCAGTAAGTGTTTTTTATTTTTCTTCTATTTATAGCTCCAGATGGGTTGGCGCCTGCACAGTTGGTCAGTGCAACTAGTTCAAATTTGAATTTGTCCTGGTCTGCCCCAGAGCGCTCCAATGGTCCCGGCCCTCTTCAGTACAGCCTGCAAATGAGGACATCTTCACAGACGTCTGTCTTAAGGTGAGGAGCACATGTTGAAGCATTGTTTTACATAGGACATGCAAATAGTGTCCAGCTAATACGGCCTTTCTATGAATGACAGACACACGTTCTCAGGTACACAGCATATACATGCTACCATACACACACTCACATACAGTACTTAGGTATACATATTGGAGCACATTATGCGGAGCTGCTAAAAATGTCATATCAATATGACAGAACATCAGAAAAACACAGAGGGAATGAGATGGAGAAGCAGGGGGTAGAGTCAAAAAGACAAAAAATCAAAGCAGAGGGAGAAGGAGGAAGAGAGAGGCAGAGGAAATGTGATAGAAAAGAGAGCGAGAAGGTGTGCATCTGATATGTATTCATTACATGCTCCCTGACAACAAATTGCAATTTAATCCAAGAAGAGGAGGCTCTCATTCTGTGGTAATAAATAAATGACTAGCTACATGTATTATATATCAGACAGCCATGCCCTCCTCCTCTCTGGCTTTGGAAATCTCATTGTTCTCTGATTTATTCATTCATTCATCCCTTCTATCCATCTAATGCTAAATGGTCAACGGTCCTTCATTTATGACAATATTCTTTTACTTTGTCCTAGATTCCTTTGTATGATAACATAACAAAGGACCATATCTCACACAAAAGCTTATTAAGAAATTACAAAAACATGAAAATATATGTATAAAGCAACACTAAAATATTTAATTCACCAATATAATATAAACATGGCCTGCTTTTGGCTGTTATTAAATGATAAATGTTGAAAAGTGTTTGTGTGTTTATTTTTATTAGACTCTTGGAAAATGCTACAGACACCTTTACCTTCTCTGTGGAGGGCCTGAGTCCTTACACAGAGTATGTGTTCAGAGTGACCGTGTCTCATCTCCACGGACAGACCTCTGGACCCTGGGCAACTTTTCAAACAGAAGAAGACAGTACGTAGACGAGCACGTCATTTGTTTTACCCAACAAAATCTAAACATCTGCATATGCACATTTGTATAGGAAATGAGATTAATGCAGGTTTTTTGCTTGTTTTACAAATCGAAATGAGAATTTAAATATCGTAAGGTGCATCTGTATGTGTGTGACCTAGCCAGTGTCATTGTGGGCTAATTGGTATAATAGAATCATATTAGCCAATGGAACAGCCTCCTCAGTGCTAAGTTATAAATTAATTAGTACCGCACTATTATCACATACATTATCATTAAGCACTTGAGATTTGCATACAGTGGAGACATTCACATATACACAAGTGTGAGTGTAGCATCTATGTGCAACGTACAAACATGCCTGGCTTAACACCCACTTACACTTTCCATAAATTTAGGACACATTTTATTATCGCAATTTTGCAAAAACATTACATCTAGAAACAATTATTGTAATTTAGCATGTCCCAAAATTACATGTGTCAAGTTCAAGTTATTTCCATTTTGAATGCAATGGCTGACATTATTTTCTAGTCGGCAGTTTGGCTCTAGATTGTCTTTTGTTTGTACACATTATTAGAGCAGATTCCAGAAATATAAGGCGAGGCAGGTTTATTTGTATGGCACAATTCATACACAAAAGAAATTCAAAGTGCTTTACAGAGTAAGAAATACATTAAAATCACAATACTAATAATAACAGATCAGAACATAAGTAATCATCATAAAATTAAAATTAGAAGAGAAAAGATTCTCTGGACTGCTGTAATCATTATTCAGAATACACATGAAACAATATACTTCAAAATATAAAGTGTATACACAGAGGCACAAGATTTTATGAAGAAGCACCCTAAAGCAATAGCAGAAAAAACATTCAAGTGGACTGGATTTTCCTTACATAGATCTGTAATTTGTCACTATAAAACCTGTCCACTTGTCATCACTGCTGTGACAGAAGCACTGCATTCACCTCCTAATCCCTATGCCTACTAAAAATGACATATTTAGGAAACATTTTAGACATGTCATTCAATATGATCTCAGGTGCCAGAAGGTCAGGGGTAAGGTTGTAATATTTATGGATTTGTACCAACATTGGTGCAAACATTTGCACAGTGTATTGCAGTATATGTATTTCAAATTGTATCAACATGTAATATCAACTAATGAACATTGTTTGATAAAAAAGTAGAGACTGAAATATAGAATGTAAAAAGATCTAAGACGAGTGAGAAAACTAGAGGAAGGAGAGGCTGATGATTGAAGAGAAGAGAGGGAGAGAGACGGGCATTCTCCTTTCCTTTTTATCATTCTATTAATGTTTTATATCCATCTTTTAATGTAATTTGGTGCCTATGAATTTGTGCGGCTGTAGAACAGATGGACAGCTCCTGTGAACATAAACTCTAGCAGTGTTGGACAGCTCCCTTTCCTCTGTCGACTCCCATGTTCACACCCACTAAGTGATCTGAGAGAGGGCCCGGCGCTGGGAGAATCAAACATGTGTGTATACGCCAGGGAGAACTGTATAGGAGCACTAGGAGAGGAGAGCGCAAGTAAAAAGAGTGCCATAGGAGAACACAAAGCCTCTGTGACTATGGCTTCATGCTACTGTGACTTGATTTTGAAACTAAGGGAAATACATAATTTTCAACAAAAATAGGAGTTTCCGGTGTCCTACTAATCCTTGTTTTGAGTAGTTTTAATGAATGATCAGGACAAGTCCAGTTTTGTTCTACGTATATATATATTTTTTTCAATAATGTAATCTAGTTTTGTTTTAGTATTGATTATCGAGTATCTGGGTACTGATACTGTTGAGAAACCTACTTCATGCTTAAGAGAAATGAGCAATGTATATGTAAAAATTGTTGAAATTTGGACTGGCCCAAAGAGAACACTGACTTATACTTTCTGTGACTGAACACGTAGGCGATGTTTTGTTGGAATTAAATGAGCTCTTTATTTATTTATCCTTATTTTTCCTGTAAAATACAATGATTAGTTTTGTCACATAGTATTGGTCTATTTCTGTTTGCCTATTGCCGTTGACCTTAGTAAAATATCACTCTCTTCGTCCTTCTGTTTTCAAACGCAGCACGGATAATGCGGTGGAAAAATAGTGGAACATTAATTCTTTCCTTATTGCGTGACACATTTAAAACCATGTCATAGGCGTGTTGATGATGGTAAAGCCCTGCATTTGTCCTCATTAGGACTTACAAAAGCCTCGACTCACCTTCAGAGGCCCAGTACCCCACATACGCACAGGCTGAAAGAGACACCCTTCATTTTATTTTTATATAAACACACACAGATCTACACACAAATGCACTCACACTTTGAGAGATGACATGCATACACACACACACACACACACGCACTATTCTTCCTCCACTGCCCTTCAGGCCCTTGTCACTTGATTGTGTTATTACTATGCTAACCAAATCCTTATAAATGTGATTTAAGGCTTGGTGGGTTGCACTCCTGGTTTAGACCCCTGCTACTGTGTTTTACTGAAAAGGCAGGGAACAAGGGCGAGTGGTGTACAGGGAATGGAGAAAAAGATGGATGTTTAGGGCCTAGAATAGACAAGAGATCGAGCTGGAGCAGTGAGTAACAAAGCATAGTGCTAAAATGTGGGTTTGCTACATGTCCCCTGGATGATCGGTAATGCTTCAGTAAAAACTGAAAAAAGGGAAAAGCATCACCTGCATGTTAAATGAAAATTTCAATTGAAAAACTTAACAGCCCTTCAAATTGCAGAATTTTACACGCGCCAGTAAAGCTTAAATAACACTGAACACTTAGAGGGAGAGGTGGTCTGGGGGAGAGAGGACAAAAGGAATGAGAGAATGAGGGGTAACAACAAGGCCTGTTTACACTGATGGGTTGCATGCAATTAAAGGAACCTAATTTGTGTTTTTATGTCAAATTTCGGGAGAATTTCTTGAGAAAAGACATCATCAGGTTATTCCAAAAAACAAAAAAACAAAACTCAACATACAAAAATACATATGCAGACTGGAGACAGGCAGACAGATTATTCCTGGGGTTCAGTGGACCTTTGCTGGTAATTGAATCAGTGTGAGTGCTGAGTAGAGCTGGCATAAAAACCTGTTAACCCAAAAGGTCAACTCTGTGAATTGTTTATTTAGCAGGGCGACTCGAGAAAGGATTTAAAAAGGACAAGAACAGAGTACATCCAAAATTCAGTAAAAATGTGTGTGTGTGTGAGAGAAAGAGAGAGAGAAGAGAATAAGGGGAGAACAAGGGATTAAAATGCTGGCACTTGTGTTCTGTAAAACCAACCAAGCTCTACATCCATGTGTTATAGGTGTGTTTATTTTAGTTTGTGATAAAGTGCTTAGATCTGTGAGTGAGCATGTCTGTTTACTGGCCTATTGTAAAAAAAAAAAAAACAAACAAACAAAAATACTTTTTATTTCCATGAAAAAAAAAAAATACTTTTCAGGTCTGGCAAACTTGTTGGGTCTGAAACAACTACACTTCTATGTCAATTCTTCTTCTACCACTTGGGGATTATCTGTAAATAAGACTCTTAATGAGCACCTTATGTAAATCTTGTTTGACATACACTTTCGCGTACATGCTTTCACACTTCTTTCATGTACAACCGGCTGCTAGTCGTCTTTTAGTCTCTCACTCCGACTGACTCTTAACGCACACACACACTTTGCCATCTGGGAAAGCCGTTAGCGGTTAGCGGTAGCACTTAGCGACGCAGCACGCTCCCTCAGTCCGCTCAGTCACCTTGATCTGCTTGCCCTTCACACAGAACCATTACTGCTATACAGCAGCGCAGTGGGTGCAAGTGGGCACGTGTGCATGAGTTAGGCAAAAATGAGTGTCTATGTATTTGGACATGCATGGTATCTATGTGTGTCCATTATGGAGGGGTTCAGCTGTATGTAAATGCAGAGAGAGGAGGGCAGAGGGGGCATTACCTTTAAATGAGCTCCCTTACAGAGTTTCAGCTTCTGTGGCTCGTGTCAAGAGAGAAATATTTAAAGTCTGTGCCACAGATTTTTAATATCTGGTTTAAAAAAATAAACACATGCATTGTCCTTTTCTGTTTATGTCCAGAGCCAGGGCCACTCAACACACCAACTGTCCAAGGTGTTTATCCTCGGAGTGCTGTACTTACATGGACCGCACCCTTGGAACCAAATGGCATCATCATAAATTACACTCTTTACCTATACAGCAGTTTAGACACTGAGTCTGATGCAAAGCCTGTTTCAAAAGTTCCTTCTCTGGTTCCAAGCTACTCATCACCAGCAACTGAAACATACTTCACTGGGAGTGAAACCCCTAAGCCAAGATTGCAACTTACAACATCGAACACTGTGGTATCATCACCCACTACCACAACCCGTTTGAGCTCTAGTTCAGGGATTCCAACACAAAACATGACTGAGAGAAGCAGAATTACCCGGGGCCCTGGTTTGCTGTTATCCAGTTCCACTAGCTCTACTACCTCAAATCATTCTGCAAACTCCTCTGTCATAATGGTTACTGTCCCCGGGAACAGCACTAGCTACACTATTGACGACCTTCTACCATTTACAACCTACAGACTACAGGTAAACAATGGAATCCACATTCTATCAAAATGTTGGTATGTAGCACAATATATGCACAAACTGTGTCTTTGTACAGGTTGAAGCATGCACTGTTGTGGGGTGCACATTATCTGAGATTTCTCCCAGTTTTCGCACTCTTCCTGCACCTGCAGAGGGTGTCCCTGCACCCCACGTCTACTCAAACACACCCACCTCTGTTCTTTTGTCCTGGGGTTCAGAGGAGAGGAGTAATGGCCCTTTGGAGCGGTAAGCATTTATGTAGATTCTAGACCTCAGATCCACCCTTTTATGATCCTTGTGTCTTCTCCTAGATGGACAATAGAAAGGAGAGTTGCTGGCACCAATATGATTTCTACTGTGGTACATCTCTCACCAAACCCTCCTCCTCTTTCTTATTTGGACTCTTCATCAGCTCTTAGTCCATGGACGAATTATCAGTATCGACTGATTCTCCAAAACCTGGCAGGCAGAGCAGCAGGTCGGTCACATGTTTTCAAATCAATATAATATGCTTAATTATGGTATAGTCACAATGAAGTTGTAATTGTTTTCCCATAACTTTAAATCTTGTGTATATTTTCATTGAAGGGCCTTGGGTCAATGTAACAACTCGACCATCTCGGCCTGCTGGTCTAAGTCCACCAAGAGTCTGGGTTTTAGGCCCGGAGTCACTTCAGGTACTAGAAACCTTATGAACTCTTAATTGTTCAATTTGTCACCTGTTTAGTATCTTGTGAAGTACATCACCAATCACGCAGTTAGGGAATAGAAAAGACAAAGCAATGTCAAAGATGTTCTTCATCTTTCTTTTTGGTGACTTAATGAGAAAGGAAAAACACTCAACTCAAGGTCCCCTTCAGGAAATGGGAGGGGCTGTGACCCTGTCTGAGGCAGTTTCCTTCCTGTCGGCCATTTTGAAGGAGGGGCTAGAATTAAGATAATCCTACATGAAGGCCCATCAATGAAAGTCTAAGAAACAATTTTGTATGCATACACACTTACACATTCACAGGCACTCACAGCTCTGCGCTAATGCTAACTGCTGAAAAATGCTAATGCCTGTCATCATTTCAGAACCGCCCCTGTCATCTCTGCTGCAGCACAGCTTTAGGGGTCAGGGGTCCAATAGGCAAAGTGTCCCTTCTTGGTTGTTGCTAATTGGACAGACAGGCAGGCTGTTCCTGGTTACCAAACTGACCTTGACAATAGTGAAAGTTGGATTGGCTTTTGGTTTGTTGAACCGACAAAGCGGTTCTGTTTTGTACGAATTCCATTTGTTATAATGTTGTACCATGTAAAAAAAATATTGCAGGGAACCCTTTTTTTTTTTTTCTTTTTTGGCAGATTTTTTGTTGAGCCAAGCAGCTTATTCTACACAAACCCTGTAACAAATATGGGTTTAAGTTCGGAAAAAATGTATTTCTGTTGTATTATATTTATTTACAACTCAGTGTTTTCTACAACTAATACTATGAAGGTTTTTGCATGCAGGGACACCCCGACTGAAGTTTTCTGCCTACCTTTCATAGTTCCCTTCACACTGGACTCTCACACTCACACTTTGAGGAGGATACTGTACAGCTTCAGAGCTCTGTGTCATGCCAGGGTCTCTGCTGTCTTCACCATCTCCAGATTACATCAGGCTATTCAATCTGTAAATGACTTCCACCACAAAGCACACCCAACACGCACTTTGGGAAATGAGCTACCTAACTCAACGTGACCCTTCCCATATGTAATTTTGTGTGTGCGTGTGTGTGTGTGTCTGTATCACCTCATAGTGTCACTTATTAAATGAATATCAAGGTTATATGGAAAATAATTATTCTTGACATTCATTCATAATGCTCTCATCATCAGTGACCACTTAATCACTTACAAGGGTAATTCTGAACAAGCCCTGAACTGATCAGCTGGTGTACATGACAGTTTGTATGACTGCTAAATCAATGGTTTTCACTCTTTTTTTCCTCAGAGCCCTCCCTGTCCGACATCATCATCAAAAAAACTATACTAATTTGAATTTTATTACATGGTCATGGGCATTTACATTTACTTTGTATTTTAATTTATTTTTGTATTTTGTATTATCTTTGACAATAGAAGGACTTGGTGTCTTCTTGTTTATGTCTTTCAATCAATGAAAAGTATTGTTTTCACATAAATAAGCAAAAGCTTGAGCTGTTATTTGTGTATGTCCAGTAGCATAATCTGCCAAATACAAAATAGTATGTCAAAGATTTACAGTAACAACTTTAATGTAGCTACAATGTGATGTGATCTCTTTTTTGTTTCAGGTCGCTTGGTCCTCACCTCTGATTTCAAATGGAGAGATTCACAGCTATGAAATCCGTCTCCAAGAAATTCACATTGTTCATGACAATGCTTCTGATTACAACATCACAGTGACAGAACTCACTCCCTTCACTAACTACTCGATCACTGTGTTGGCATGTTCCAGTGGAGCTGGGACTGTTGGAGGCTGCACTGAGAGCCTTCCAACACTGGCTACAACATTGCCCACTCTACCTCAGGGCCTTGCTCCATTGACCATAGTGCCTGTCAGTGAATCCTTTTTGGCAATTTCCTGGCAACCACCACAAAGACCCAATGGACCCAACATCAGGTAATTAACACAAGTTTCTCTTTAGCATGTGTGTGTGTATATATAAAAAATATCGCTGTTAATCTATTCCCAAAGTTGGGCAGGGAGATGGGTCTATATTAAGCAAACTATTATGACTTTCACCTTTACTTATGCAATGTGGAATTAGTTTACTGTAGGAGATCTTCCAGTCTCAAGTACCACCTAAACACAAAGCATCACTTAATGAACGCTGATGCGGGTCAAGCACTGAAACGCCAGGGAAGAGTCGCCGTCAAAGTACTTTGTTTGAGTGTAACCGAGGCGAGCCCGTCAGCGCAGCTCTATCAGACAAGCGAAGTAACCTTCTTGCTCAGTGGATTGGCACTAGCTACCGACCATAGACCATATATATGAATGGACAGAGCTAACGCGCTAGCCGCAAAACAAGCGAGTTGTTTTTTTCAGCGTTTATAATTTATGCAAATTAGTTTCGTTTCTGTAAAAAATAAACAAATGTGCGCAAAGCTGCATTAACACATAATATAAAACAGGCTGATGTGGCTCTATAGTGGTTATGGGTTATATGTTATAAAACTGAGTTTATTTATGCAAAAGATTTTTATCAATAATGATGCAGTGTAACAGTGTAAAAAAAAGTATGAATGGGCCTTGCTGGCTTTACTTTTTGAAAAGTTTTGTTTACAAGGAATTAATTTTTTAAAATTATTTATATAATTTATTTGTAATATTTCATACATTTGTTACTTGTTTTTCATTTGATTTTTAATGCTTTTCATTTAAAGTTAAAGCACATGTTTTCTACATATCCCATGTTATTTTTTTCACTGGATTATCAAAACACTCCATCCATCTGCTCCTGGTTCCATCCATAAAATTTTAGAACTCGTCACCCCTGACATCGAGCCTGGCTCCAGATTTGCTCTTGTAACCTCATTTGAGCGGCGTTGAACACTGTGGGTGACGTCATGGCGTTAATCTAGATTAATCTAGATTAATAAAAAAATTGACAGTGAGATTAATCTAGATGAAAAAATATTAATAATAATCTATGTCCACCATTAATATATATATACATATATAGTCAATGGACTATACTGTAGTTACTATTCAAGGACAACAAGGCCTCTAACAAAAATAATAAGACAACAATGACTTTCACATTTTATTGAGACACAAGGATACCCAGGATATTTGATGTGTTGTTTGGGGCTACTCTAGTCCTAGAATTTTCAAGTAAACAATTTGAAACACATGAACAAGCTGCCAACATTTGGCAAGACCCTTGGTACTGATTTTTTCACTCTTAATGCACATTGTGGACCATTTTATTTTGTCCTGTTCTTCTCTCTTAGTGATTAGGTCTAAAATAAAGGTTTATTTTCCTGGCAAATGATTAAAATGCATGAGCTTGTCTCTGTTCTGCTCTGTTCAGCTCAGTGTGTTTGTCTAAGTGGGTTGGTTAAAAGGCGGCATTAAGCCCTTCTCTTCTGATTACAGCAGAAATTAGCATCACTGTGGGGAGAGGAAAACACAAACTATGCAAAAAAAAAAAAAACATAGGGAGGCAAGTGGGGAGAGAGGAGATACAGTGAACGGACCAGAGACATCATGGAAAACAGAAGAGGAGGAAATTGGTGATAAGGAAGAGTCAATACGTGTAAGCCTGTGCATATGTCGGCATATGCACACATGGTATTTATGAGTCTAGGATTGAGCCATCTGTGTACAAGTTTGTTAATGCATTCCTAAACATCCATTGATGCATTCACCTATTTTCTTCTATTCAAATTTACTTGCAGGTACAAGTTGCTCAGACGTAAAGCCTACCAGCCACTGGGCCCAGCTACAATACCCGCACAGGCAGACACAACCCCTTCCTCAACTGAAGATCTCCATCACTGGTTCCATGTTTACTCTGGCACCAAATTGTTCTACCAAGATAAAGGCCTAAGCAGGTGAGATTACTGAAATGAGCTCTAGAGCAAACGGCGGCACTGCAGCAAACCATGTGTGCAGAGCCGATCGGCGAGCTTCTGCTGATGACGATCTTTTAATACCGCTCAAAGATACATTAAGCAAATATCCCAAAGAATTAAATTGTTTTTCACACAGCGTCCCCTAATCTCAGTTTGGCACTTGGTGGAAACAGATTTTTCCCCCTCCATGCTTGCTAAACAGCTTTGGGTGTACTTTTTGTTTCAAGTTTATAAATTACTGTGCTCAGTATAAGCTTGAAAATACTTTTAACTTTTAAACACTGCAACACCTTTAGGTCAGTAAAATTGATTGAAATGCTTGAAATTGACCTGAAAATGTACCTTTCCCGTAATAGTTTTCAGAAGGTCTCAGTCTATATAAACCATATAATAATTTTATACATACTAATATTGCCTAGAAATTTATTGAGCCTATTGTATTGTATTGAGCCTTCCTTAGTAATCACGTTTGAAATTTGAGTAATAATAAAGTCTCTTTATTTTTCTTTTTTTCCCTATTACACAGATTTACCCAGTACCAATACCAGTTATTGGTTTATAATGATGTGGGCAACTCTTCAGGCGATATTTTTACAGCTACTACCATGGCAGGGATTCCGCTCCACCCTCCGTCTGTGTCAGCTTTCCCCATCAATCATACAACAATATATATTAACTGGACAGAACCATGTAAGCAAGCACTTTTAACAACATGAACATGCCTATTCTGAGAGAGATATTAAAATAATCCTCCATTACATTTTTTCAGCTTTGTATGATCTTCAGGGAGAAGTTGATTCATATTTTATCGAAGTCAGCTCAATGCGCTCTAGTGAAATGTACACTTTTCCAGCAAACGTCACATCCACAGTGATAAGTGACCTCTGGCCTAGTACCACGTATTCAGTCATGTTACATGTGTCTAATGGAGCACATAATACAACCAAGGCGATGGTTAATACTACCACTGAGGATGGAGGTATGTGGAGAATGGGAAATCTGTTAATGACTACACCATGTATTCATTATGTCATATATTGTTTATATATGTTTAATATATTACCAATATATTTAATATAGTACCTAAATTATTAGGTATGATATAGATGAGAATCAAACCCAAACTAAGATTTATAGTGTGTTTCTTTATAATTTGCGATTGCCCAGGAGATGCTAAACACATCATGTAGTGAGGCATGAAATCAATACAAAGTGTGCATGTGAGGAACATTTAAGATCCTTGAAAAGCCTTGTTGGCAACACATACTCTATAATGCTCTCACATTGATTTAATTGGTGTTCAAGTCCAGATAATTTTTGTGCTGAATTTCAGATAATTGCTTATAACAAATGTATTTATAGTGTCCAAAGGATGTGTGCATGTGATTTGCAGGATGATATTAATATAACACCACCAACTGCACCAGTTGCATCAACAGTACATGTTTTTGACTTGTTAAGTTGTTAATTAAAATGGGACATAAAAACAATTTTATTCCTAAACACACTTAGTCTTTAAAGCACATCAAAAAAGGTGAATGATTTCTTACTATCTGTGAGCTTTACATCTTCTACCTACTGTTGCTGTTGAGCTTTTATTTCTGGCTGAGTTCCTTTTCTCTGACCATCCCACAGTCTCACTCAGTCTAGATATAATCATATGTCAAATGCCTCCACTCACTTTCCCTCTAATCTGAACAGTATAATAAAAAAGTGCATTAAAAACATTAGAAAATCATTAGGTGCTAAAGGCAAAGCACGGCTCGTTTAACTGAGAGGGCTCTAGAGGTAATTTCATTATTTTACAGCCATAACACTGAGCACACACACACATTTTATACACACACCAAGGCCAAATATATTTAAACTAATGCAGCTCAACCTCTAACATGGCCTGCAATCTATAGGGCGACGCTAACATCCGAACTAATTGGCAGACAAAATGTGTGTGTGGGTATTCTGGGTGTGTATGTGTAAAGAAAAGGTTCAGAATGTGCAGTATTGCATTGATAATGACATCTCCGAGTAAATGAAATGTGGAACAATAGGTTGGGTTTAGGTAAGTGCATTGGCAGCAAATGAATTGGGTTAACTTCTTCTTGTTGAGTGCACTCTCGCACAGTGTGATTGCTTTTCTAATCTCCGGTTTAGTCTTTGGTTTCCACTTTTGACATATCCCTGTATACTTGGTTATTATGACAGTCTGACTGATAAAACAGGAATGGCTTGTAAATAAATACAGTATGTTATATTCTGTTTCCTTTTTGGGGAAGAACTCACATGCTGTAAAACATTGTTAACATAAAACTTTTTGATTTGATAACCTCTTCCTCAGAGCCAGAAGGAATGCCCCCTCCAGAAGTGGTTCCAGTGAATAGTAGTTCAGTGCGAGTGCTCTGGTCGCCTCCGCTCAGGTCAAATGGAGCAGTTACAGTTTACAACATCTATGTGAATGACCAGCCACAGGCCAGAGGAGACAACACCTCAGGCTCCTATCTGCTAATGGACCTGCTCCCCTTTACTGTCTACAGTGTGCAGGTAAGCATATACAAAAATGTACTCAGGTATACAACAAATACACAAACCTGCCCTGCTTAAGCTGATACTTTGTGCCTTAGGTAGAGGTGTGTACTGTATATGCATGTGTCAAGAGTGATCCTACTTACGCCACGACTGTGGAAGATTTACCTTTAGACTTCACAACACCAAACTCTTCGGTGATCAGTTCCAGGTAATGCAAATGAAGACAGTACAAAATCGACCTGTCAATGTGTTGATGAAAGAGGGAATAATCAAACAACTACCGTGTTATTAAACATGTTCTGATACACAATAGTGAGACAGGGAAATGATGAGTTTCAAATGTAATGTATATGTGTAATGTGTCTTTCCTTCTCTCTATATTTGTATTTTTTTCAGGGCAGTGAGGTTGGACTGGGCCCATCCAGGCAGGCCCAGTGGGATCATGCTGGGTTATGAGGTCTTAAGACGCACCATCCGGTCATGTGGCAGTGGTTCAGAGAAGTCAGAGAAGGCAGTGGGCTCAGGGTTCACATGTACCTACATCCAGTGTCCTGCAGCTCATGCTGTGTGTGGAGTGTCCTGCTTCCACCCTGACACAGAGGTGATTTTCATGATCTCGTCACTACAGTGCTCTTTCACTTCATCTTCAATCTCAAATTAAAACCTGCGGCATGCGTGTTTAGATATATTGATCTGTGCTATGGCTATAGTAAAAATGAATGAACAACACATTTCCAAAAACCTTAGCATTTTTATATAAGCAATCAGTTCCATCTTATGGTATTAAACCACATTATAATAAAACCCCAGTATCATACCAATGCCTACTATTTACTGTAAGTAACATGTTTCAATTGCTAAACCTGAAAGCTTGCTGAGTTTATACAATACAGCTATAGCCTTGAGAACTAACTACGAGGATCTGGGACCAGGATTACAGTAAATTGTACTATCACTTTCAAGTCAGAACTCCTCTGAAATATTCAGAACAGCTATTTTTAGTGTAATAGTTTTTAGGACTTATATCAGTAGAAATCTTTTTTCATGTGTAAGCCACAAACGACCCTTTCCAGTCCATAACTTGCCACCAAGCAGGACTTACAACCTCACATGCCAAATGCTTTTACCACAGCAATGCAATAGAATAGTATAGTATAGTATAGTATAGTTTTCTTGTATGTGTTATCTGGATGGGCTAAGCCTGCCTGAATGAAGTGTATTAGAGACACACACATAATTCAAATCTTGTCACAGACAAATAAATCTGTATTCTCTGATTGTCCATTCCACCAGTCTGTCCCACTCATCTGTACTTTGGGAGACAGAGCCTCTTCCCAGACTAGTTTTGTGACATGTAGGAAAAATGGGTCTTGTCTCACCAGGCCAATAAAATGGCTTGTCATTTATGTGGGCAAAATTGTGGGCAAAAATTCTGACCCTCCGATGTTAACTTGATGTCAAACTGAAAAAAAAAGAACTTCTGGGGGTCGTAAAATATTTTGAATAAACTGGTAATTTTTACACTACAATAACATAATTTTGTGAGAACTACAACTTATTTAATAGCAATGGACAATATGTTCTTATTTTACTCTTGTTGAAGTATTGTGTTTAATCGCAAACCTAGAAATACTAAGTAATAGCAAAGTCCTTCTAGATAAAGAAAAGCTATATATTTGGGGCTGGGGCAGCAGTGGTTCTGTTGGTAAGAGCGTGTGTCCACAGATCCAAAGGCTGGCAAAAAAAAAAAAAAAAATCATTTGAGCTGTCAGATCCACTCATCCACAAGTTGGTGGTGCAATTCCAGCTCTCACAGATGAATGCTGTAGTTGTGTTCTTGGGCAAGACACTAAACCCACCTCCCTCCAGTGTTTGCATACACTGGTGTATGAATGAGTGTGTGAAAGGGTGAGTGGTTCCTTCTTGCAAAGCGCTTTGAGTTGGTAAAGCATTATATAAAAATGTACTATTTATTATACATCAGTAAATACTAGACATATAATATTTACTTAATTATTTCATCACAGCAATGCACTTAATTGTGACAATATTTTATATGTTTTTCATTTATTTATATAAATATGACTTCTAACTTTAACAATTACTCAGTAAGTTTGTGACTGTCAATTGTGGTGGTAAGTACATTTTACTTTAGTAAATAACTTACTGATATTAATAATAATAATAATTCCTTGAATTTATATACCGCTTTTCAAGACACCCAAAGCGCTTTACAGTTCATTCTTCTTTCACTCCACACTCAGTGGTGATAAGCTGCTATTGCAGCCACAGCTGCCCTGGGGCAGACTGACGGAAGCGAGGCTGCCAATCTGCGCCATCGGCCTCCGACCACCTGCACCACCGGCCCCTCCGACCACCACCATCTTTCATGCACACACCACTTCCATACTAGGCAATGTAGGTGAAGTGCCTTGCCTAAGGACACAACGACAGTTTTTTACCACTGGCGCCCCACTGTGGCACCTGGAATTCCAAGTGGTCTCCCATCCAAGTACTAACCAGGCCCGGCCCTGCTTAGCTTCTGAGAGCTGACGAGATCAGGCTTTGCCAAGCCGGTATGGCCACTATTACAGCACTAAAATGTACTTAAAAAGTGCTTGTACAAATTGTTGTGATGATTTTTCTAGTAAATCTTAGAAGTTAGTTTTTTCAGTGTGTGTGCTGCATCCTTAACTTAAGGTAATAATTTGTTCATCTCCTCAAGCTTCTTTTTCTGTGTGTTCATTTTCTAGGTTTGTTGTGGTGGTTTGTTGTTCCCTAAGAAGCCACAGTATCATTGTTGTGAAGACACTTACCAAAACTGGAACAGTTCAGCCAGTCCTGTGTGTTGCAACGGTAAACTCCTCCCTGCACTCCCTGAACATCAGTGCTGTGGAGGGTACTACATTCATATTAAAAACAGTAAATATCAAACACATTCCTGTTCTCATTTTTACAATGGCAGCCCTTTTGGCATCCAATTCTTTGTTCACACACTGTCATATGTCTTTGTCTTTGTAGATGAATACTGCTGCCCTGACCACGCACAGGGCCGGGTCTCCGTGGGCCTTGGTGACAGCTGCTGTGGGGGAGTTCCTTACTCTGAGAGAGGTGGCCAGCTCTGCTGTGATGGGACCCTCCATGATGGCTATGGGCTCCAGTGTTGTGGAGGCAGGGTTGTTGATTATTCTCTGGTCTGTTGTGGTGATCATGAGAAAGCAGAGGTGCACACATACATTCAGAGTAAGTAAGACTTTAAGTAAATTATTAGAGTGTAACTAAGAGTAGAATAAATCTATGGTAGACACATGGGGTCGGAACGAAGGGTCGTTTCCCTTTCCTACCCTCCTGCAGTGTCCCAAAGCACCCGGATACCACCGCACAGATGGGACAGTGAGAGTGTGTGGATGTGAATGTATGTGTGTGTCATTAGACATCTTTGTCATGGCAGATGATGATAAAATACACTCAGTATAGCACTGTTGAGGGCACTGCCAAGCACACAGCAGGCCAATAGACACTCATCCCCTCTCCATAGACACACAGAACTCTCACACAGACACACACCCAGTCAACAGGGTGCCCTCTGCAGGCTTCACTTAGTGGTGAGTGCCAGAGACAGACACGTGGACTCTATTCATCACACATAAACAATGGCCCCATATGGGCCAGCCTATAGTATTTCATTACCTTCTGCAATCCCACATAGACTTTCTCTCTTTTTAAAAAGTGCCACATAAAAGGTTATTTAGTTAATAAAGCAATTAAAAACCCTTGCACTATTATGTACTGTATACTTCATCTCTCTGCATTTGTCCAAACAGATAAACAGTCTCCAGTGAAGTACTTCACTGTGATAAGTAACAAAGTAATACAAAACTACTAATAACTAACTCATAATAGTGTTTGTGCTCTTACCACAGTTGAAACTCTGTTTTGTTTTTTATTCTCTATGTGCCTATTGTGCATCCTGGCCTCTGGCCCGGTACCTTTCTTTCCTTAACAATTCTCTCTTTCTAGTCATCATCTTCCCCCTCCTTTATGTGCCCCCTTTCCATCCACTCATCAGTCATTAGCGTTAGCATCCCCATTGAGAACATATGGTATGATGGATCGTAGGGCTAGCAGCACTAGCGAGGCTAAGGGCCATTTGCCGGGTGCATTGCACTGTCGGGGAGCCCTGGGGCCAGCTATGCAACCTCGACCCCACACGTCTGTTTCAAGACACTCGCACTTAGGCACACATGTGCAAACAGCAACACCGATTATGGGAGAAAATACTTAACCTTGGCACCAGTCACTCTCACTGTGTTCTCTCACCATCTTCTTCTAGTTTAGTTCTTTTAATGATTTGTTGAAACAAAGTTTAGGCTGCAAGAATTGAAAATAAATAACTATTTGTAAAAGTTATAAAGCTGAAAATCTTAAAAATAATATAAAAGATTTGTTAAATAATAGATTCACCAAAAATCACAGTAGATAAAGAAAAGTGTAAAAAACAGTAGAAGAGAGTGAGCACAGGGGGTGGACAGAGGAGCTGTGAAGAACTAGATGGAGCAGATTAAAGGAGGAGTGAAGGGTATCCCATTGTGCCCAGCTGATAGACTAGGTTAGGCTGATGTGATTATGGGGTCCCTGAAGTGCGATCTATCACACATTACCGTCCACACTGTCAACAACCATACACACACACGGCAGGGGAACCGCAATGCCAGGAGACAGCCGTCTGGCAACAGATACTAGCACCGGCTTGAGCGCACACATGCACACACGTACACACACTTACATTTACTTCTGAGCACATAGATGTACATTCACATAATGTATGGCAAAATATTCAAATGTACAATAATGTACACACATTTAACTGAGATTAAATAAATATGTTCCAACAGTCATTATGCTTTTATACATGTAATCTGGACTATTAGATTGGAGTCATCTAATGAAAAATATTTCACCAAACCTGTCAAAAACAATCACGGGGCAGGGCAGTCAGCAGTACTTCTTAAATCTGTTTTATTGGGCTTCAGTAAATGTAACCATGGTGACCTTCACCAAAAATGCCACAGAGTCATGAGCTCACCATAACACGATCAAAACATGTAAGTCAACATAATTATCATTAGCAAAAAAAATATATATTAGATGTACTATAGTGTAAATTAGGTATGTTGGTGTACCTGTGTTATTGTGAGCACAGTAATAGTTATTTGAACAGATCTGAAGTGACATTGATGAGTGAGTGCTGCAGCTGCGTCTGTGTCACTGACGTGCTGCTTTCTCTCTGTGGCCACTGTGCATGTGGGTTTCGTTAGAGGTTAACATCTATATAACATTAGTGAATCATCAGCAGTACATTCTACGACTGAAGTGCAACTTCGCACAAGTTTTTGCCTCATTTATACAGTTATACAGTCTAACACCTTCTCTCATAGCTCTGAACGGCTTTCATTTCGCTTTCAAGATTAAGTAAAGTATATTTTCTGATATGGGTACCTAAGTTTCCTCCTCTGTTGTAGATTGACTGAACTTTTAAGCTTGTCATTTGCTTCTCTTTCTTTTCCTCTTAAGTTTTTGGTTTACATGTTTAGCTTTAGCTTCGACTTAGGTGAGATTAGAACATTTTTGTGAATGTTGTTTGGTCTTTGCCCTCCCCTTGTTGCACTTGGCTTTCTTCATTCAATGAACTCAGAATTTCCCCTTCACACTTTTTCTTTTCTGTCTTCTTTGACCGAGCATTTGTTTAGTGCTTCTATGTGCGACTTATAAACTGGTATGCATTTTTAACTCTTGCTCATACCACCACCCCTCTTTGGCCTCGCGCAGCAGGCCCCATCCAAACGTTCAAGGACAAATCTGAATATCCTTTTTCACCGTTTAAGTGTTAAAAGCCTGGCGGTGCTGGGGTGTTATCTTAACGCGCCTTGCCATGCCATCATCAGAGCGCGTGATGAAAATGGCTGTGATGATGCTAAAAGAAAAAAAGAGGAGGGGGAGAAAAAGTAATAATCAAATTTGTTTTTCA
>KN491401.1:54978-88951 GCA_000787155.1 Scartelaos histophorus | reverse complement strand
AGGGAAATTATCCCAGTAGTTAAGCTAGCTCACTCTGAGCTTGGCAGAGTTGTGAGAGTGGATATATTTGCATGTGCAAATGTGCAAAAAATGATTCTTCAATTTTCACATGTACCTTACCCTTTATTTTTATTAATCATCTTACTTAATGCATGTACCCCAATTATGTTACTTACTGTATAAAGAAAAGTTTTCTTGTGTTTTTGGCTGTTTGAATTTAGCTGTAGCTTATGCGTTTGCAACTGTACCTTATTGCCAGATGTCAAATGGCCAGTAGAGTGATCGCAGCATTTGGCTACTTTAGAAATAGAACTTTTCACAAACACAGATAGAGCCTTCTTTCTGTTAATGTATTTATAATGATGACTTTTCTATTAGGTTTACTGTAATGACTGTCAAGCATAAAACTACTTTGCAGTTTTAAAGCTGCATAGATCAGGAATCAGGAATACACTGACACAAATCCACTTCACATAAGTGTCTTAATGGAGGTATTTTATTTGTCCAAAATTTCACGCTGTAACATAGTTAAACCTTCCTTTGGCTATGTTACTGGCTCTTGCTGTGACACAAATGCCATGGCATTGATTTGCTCCAGGTATTTTCACAAGCTTTGTATACATTATTTAAATGAAGCATTTTCTCTTAGCCAAATACAAGACTTATACATGTGGTCCATGTAAAAGTAACTTCCTTTTAGTGTCACTTTCTCTTTCATGCACTTCTCCTTCCTCCCTCTGTTGTCTCTTGATGATACTTTATGCACACACAGAGGAACAGCTGTCTGCTGTGTCTTCCTCCTCTGTGAATCCCTGTAGAGCGGTGAAAATATAACTGCCACCAAAGTATTTACTAAAGTACACATGCACACACATTGGGAGGTCACATAAATGCAACAACACACATACACACACACACATGTGTACATGGTACCCTGTCATACACAGGCCCAGCTGGTAATGCTTTTGAGATAAAAAAGGCAGTTTTAAAGACAAGAGGACAAGTGGTCAGCTGGGACAGGAGTAGGTGTATGTGAGTGTCTGCATTATGCATGCTGACTGCTCAAACATCCACATCTGTCTGCAGAGAAACACAGTGAGGGAGTCCATCCACTGTGATTTCATCTCTCGACATGGCACATAGGCCCCTTTGGAGAAGGAGGTGCACACATACAGAAGCAAATCAACGCATGCCATGTGTGTCCTTTTTTCTGCAGATGTTTGTCTTGTAATCTCATATCACATACTATACTGTATACTAGTGTATGGATGTAACATGTTGTTTTGCACAACACTAAAATCACCATTGGAGTGGGGGTTAAAAGTGATTGGTTTGTTGGAAGTTGTGTAGGGGTTTTGGTCTCCTGGAGGGCTTGGATAACCCTAATCCATGATACACATTTTTATCAGTTGTTCATTGGCAGGGCTAAATATTGACTTATCATTAAGTGGAATGGCTGAAACCCTAATAATAATTCACGTTGTCTAAGCACCTTGTGTTGACGCAAAGCTCCCGATGCTATTAACAAATGTATGCAAATCCAGCATAAATCTGAAGATTAGGGAGAAAGCGTTGTGCAATTCAAAACAGAAAACAAGAGGCGTCTGATAAAATGCTGGCTATACATACATGCTCACAAACACACATGCTCAGCTTATGAAGAGGGAAATTACACATACAGACCTGACAATGCGTGTATGCTCAGATATAACTAGAAAGATATAGAATTTTGCTGAGTATGAGTATCACTAGTAAAATAAGAATCAGACCAGATATTACTGAACTGCTCATCAGTGTGGCCTACCACATCACGTCTAGGCTGTTAAGATACATTTCTTTGTGTTTTAAAGTTGAAATTTTTAAATGAAGCCTAATGAAGAAAGAGCTTGTTTCAAGCTCAGACGAATGGAGATGGTTGCCAGACAAAGGACATCAAACTTAACTAATACAGAATATATGCTGCAGACTGACAGAAAAGATAAATATAATAATAATATCTTTGCAGTAAAGCTTGGACAGAGTTGGGTCCACTGTCATAAGTGACTGGTGTCCAGACACAGGTGGAGCAGCGGTTGTGACGGTGACAGTGAGACCACTAGGGATGAGTGAAGCATAGCTATTTTAGAAAAGTGTTGAGCTGTTTATTTGTGCGTCATTGAAGCTGAAGTAAAGCGCTGAGGGAATTGGCCCCCAAGCGCCCACTCTGCAACAGCTGCAGCTGCTAAGTAAGTTACAGGCCGTCAGACTGCCTTTATGTCACACAATCACACACTCATACCAACCATTTCCCTGTCACAAGGTGATGGATGCAGTGCAGATACAATATATGGCACATACATTACAATTTGATCTTTTAAGTGAACTGTGTTTGTACGCGAGAACAGTAAATGCTTATTAGGTTGTTAAACTATTTGAGTACATCATGCTGCAACTAGCCGCTGGCCCATTAAATGCCCAGGCCATGGTACAGAGCAATGACTTGGTGTTTAATGTGAGCTGTCAGATGAAATGGGCTCCACAGCTGGAGGTAGATCACGCCACAGATCAGCATGTCAACCACTGGCAGGATAATATTGATAAAGACCTCATGAAACTTAGATTTGATTATTTCTCTAAGCTAAATAATCACAATGGATTCGGGGTCTTACAGTGTTCGGGTCTATGATTCACAATGAGGAGCTTTTATTCATTATAATGAGATTTATTCTTATTTTCCACTGGTACAAATATCATATAATATTCAAACCATGCAGGGCCTTACCGGTCTCATTTGTATTTCCAATGCATGCTCTCAGCTGGGGGTTACTTTGCTGACTCAGTAAATGACAGTATAATAATATAGCCCTAATCCACTGAAAGGCCACAACAGGACAGACCTTAAACTGGCGCTGCTCACTTAGGTTTTTAGTTTAGAACAAATGATACCATTTTAAGATAAACTGAAAGAATTAATAAAATGATGAGCAAATTTAATTTGAAATGATTTATCATAAAATACATGGTTTATTTTGCAGTGTGATACATACTTACACATTTATGGATAATTAATAATATGCTGTAATATATTGATTACTGTCTTGAGGATTATTAAAGCAGTAAGTACTGCTACATATTTTCAAATGACAAATCGAATAGTTCTGAGCCTGAGTTGATGAGATGCCAAATATATATTAAAATATTTCCAGAGTCCTTATTTTACTTTCTTTCTTGCATTATTCTTACTTTTAAGCGGCTTAACATGAAGCACAAAAACATACTTGATGGGTACCTGCAAAACATTTCTAAAGAAATGGGATCATGTATTTTAAAAGTCACCTTGCTGTTGAAGGGGAATGGTGGCAGGCTTATATCACAAATCACTGTCAGATTTGGCAGTCTTAGGAAAAACACACTGCGTCTTCATGTGCTCATAAAACCTGCAAACTGAATATTACAGAGATGAATAAAAAGGCAGGAGAAGTGCAGAAGAGGCACAGATGATGTAATAGTGAGAGTTTTTATTTAAATGTAATGTTTTTGTATATTTGTATTAGAGAAATTACTAATTGATAAAAGCATTAGCATCCAACATCATTTATAATCATTATTTGTCTCCTTAGATTTTCTCTGCTGTGGCCTTGAATATATAAACTCCTCCACTTCTCTTTGCTGCGTGGACAATGACGGATTTCCCAAAATACACCCTGCTGGAAATGCCACAGTGACATTACAGTGCTGTGGGTCAAAGGTCATAGTTCAGGATGAAGGATGCTGTAACGGGATTGGCTACGATCCTCAACGCCACATCTGTGCTGACAGACCCACACCAGGTCTAATCATGGAGGTGAGGAAACAAATGTATCCTATTAAGGTTTTATGCATTTATTTTGTTTTAGTTACATTGAGTTTTGACATTGCATTACATTTATATTTCAGGGATTTATTGATACTTTTGTTTGTTTGTTTGTTTGACTATAATTCTAACTGAAAACCTTTATATTACTAAATGTATAATCATTTATGTATAAAGTTTGGTTTGTGTTTGCCATTTTTTGTCACCTCAGTAGTAGGAGACTGGACAGTTGTCCATTAATCAGATAGGGTCATATGGTGTTTGTGTGTCGCTTTGTCAGCAGGATATAGACACACATTAGCACACACATACACTCACACTCTTGGACAAAGGGTAGGAACTCTCATTACCTCTAATGATGTCATTACGGACATCTCATGCCACACTCAAACATGCTCCGTTCACTTGCTTTTGTTATACTTAAACGTAAATATATGTGTTTCAAACTTTTAAATTGACTAGTCTTCAAGTTTGACGTGTAAATGATATTGTCCTTTTTCTTATTCTTCTATAGCGCCAATGTCTGCAGGGTGCTATATGTCCCATAGTTGCTGCGTCCACTGCGTACTGTGGCTCCTGTGACCTTGATCCTTCTACAAGCACCTGCACATGGACACTGTCTCACAGTGTCCCTGATGCAGTCATGAACAACACAATCAGTCACCCACAGTTCAATGAGAGCCTTTATTCATACAAAATAGCAAATGACTACAACAACATGGAATATGACGTCCAGCAGTTTCAAGCAGGCTTATGCCCATCCCATGAGGAGGTGGTTTACAGCGGTGGTGCTAAACAGTTCTCTTTCACAGGTAAAGTGTCATCCACATTGTATTTTTAATTAAGTAAAACAATTTTGAATAACTTTTTCTTAGGATATGTTACTAACTGACTTTCCATGGCCGTCAGTGTTTTTGTCCTATATGAAAGGACAATTGTTCTCTACATGTGACAGTAAACTGTAATGTTCAGTTAATGTGCAAACTGGATGAGTGGTTTTATACAGTATATTATCTATGAAATCATTAAAAACTCTAACTCGAGCTATTGATATAAAGATATGCAAGTGTCTCTGGAAATGGTGTTATTATCATGCCATTATGTCAATTAGTTTGTGGGTTGTGAAGAATCACTAATACTCCATTTGGCCATCTGGAAAATGCACTTATAGAACTGCTAACCTGCAGAAGCCATCCTGCACATATATATTGCTCTGTTAGTGTGACAGACATTGGATTTAGCTGGCTTTTGAGACAGATGTCCATCTATACAATCACATGCTCACACAGAGACAGCTGCTGCAGTGTACCTTAATAGCTGTAATGTGGTGATTCCATTTGCTTTACATCCATATGCCATTAAAGTTAGGTATGGTCGTTCTGGTATATTTTTATTCTGACTTCACTACACATCTCATAGTGCTGTGTCCATGAGGCGGTTGCTGTTATGAATGATGGCCTGTTTGTATATAGGCTTGCTTATATTTTCCTATAACTTCCTATGTGTGTTTAGTCATGGGGTGGTTAGGATGAGAATTTCTAGGTGATGCTGTGACACCATCTGGGCGGAGGAGCATAAAGCTGTCACCACCCACCATACACCAGATGTTTCTCGTGCACACACACGCAGGCACACACCAGCTCTTTCTGTTCTTAGATCCACATGTATCAGTACTTAAAATGAAACTGAAAAAAACAAATATCACATTTATATTTGAACACATTTGTACATCTTTGCAACTTTCAGACTTTATCTAAACACTTTTTGATATTGTGTGGTCCACCTTGTATAGTGTGTTTTTATCACTGTAGAGAAAAGGGTCCCAGACTGGTGGTTAAAACATGGTTTCGTTTACTGCAGCAGTCCCTGAGCCCTCTTAAAAGTAAAGCACATGTGTGTGTGATTGTCTACTAGCACATCTGTATGTGAAAGGGCCCACCAGAGGGATGGTAACAGCCAACAGCTTCGGCCATTCCCGACGTATTACACCAGTGAACATTGCATACATATTATTTCACATTTATTTAACTATGATGGTATGATTGTGTGCAGAACCTTATTGTTCCCCAACATCCCCATCCTTTAATTTCTTCAGAATAGATCCTTCACAGTGCATCATACCAAGTAACATCTTTTGGTGCCATGTGCTCATGTAATATGTTTTGATGACTTTCTATTTTCTCAAAGACTCTTCTCTGGAACCCCACACCACCTATGAGTACAGAGTTAGGGGTTGGAACAGTTTCGGCCGTGGGTCCAGTGATGCTGTAGCTGTGACTACACTTGAAGAGCGGCCATGGGGAGTGGTTCCGCCCCACTGGAGCCGCATAAACGGCCGAGATGACATCATCCACTTGCACTGGCAGGTTCCAGCCCGGCCCAATGGTGTGCTGCACTGCAATAAGGTCCACACATCCCTCTATAGTCCAATTCACTCACTAAGTGTACGTGTCATTATTTAACAGGGGAGATCACTCACTATGTTATATTACGTGATGGAAAAGAGCGTTACCGTGGCGATGAGACAAGCTTTACTGATGTTGGGGGAATTGGGCCTTTTCAAGAGTACAGTTACCAGCTGCGGGCCTGTAACCTGGCTGGATGTGCTGAAAGTCCACAGGTACAGTATCTGTATCAAATGTTTTATTTACACACTATATATGATTAGTTGAGTATTATTCATGCAGTGTAAGCCTACTACATAAAAAACACCATGACATAAAGTACTCTTGTACTTTATATTTGGTAATGTAATTAGTCTTAATATGCAAATATCTATTACATTAATTATTACTGCTCCTCTCCTTACATCTCATGAGATTTATTCTGCATTCTCAAAAACACAAAAAAGAGATTTGAAGAGTTTCCAAATTTGACTTTTGAATAACATAATGACTGAAGAAAATCCCAAGAATGTCACATACAACGATACAATATGTTCACACAAAAACAGCCTGCTCGGGCTGAGATGGGTGTTGAATTACTTTGTACACCAGTGAAAATTGGCCAAACACTCCCAATTATGGGATAAGTTGGGCTAACCCAATACACCACTCCAATTACCTGGCATCAGCCCCCTCTGCACACACGGCCACCAAAACACAAGCACACAGCCACACACCTGCTGTGACAACAGAAGGTACTGATCTAATACGGTTGGTCACTTAGAGTAGAAGGAAGAGCGATTGGCCCGCCATTGTCTGAATGTGGTAGTCCCATTTTCTCTGCTATTTGTTTCCTTTCTCTCTCAGTGCTACACTGTCATAGTTCTGACTTTTCTTCTGCTTTAGTTTGCTCATTAGTTAAATTACCTATACTTCTGTGCCAGTTAAGCTTCTTTAATGTACTTGTTTAATTAACAGTAAGTGATTATTTTTCATTTAAGGTCCCTCATTTTAAAGGAGACAACCATTTAAATTCTACATTTATCCATGATCCAGATTGTTTTGTTTTTGTTCTAGCCATTTAAACCATTTTGCAGTTGCCACTGTGTTAGACTCACAGACTTTATCTCCATGTTTCTGTCTTTGATTATTCCTCACTTTGTGTTTACTTGTGTGCATACTCAAGTGTTTGCATGTTTGTGTGAGTGTGTTTTGTCTTTGCTGTAGTCGCACTGTTCTAATTGCGTTGCACTGTGTGGGACAGGTGGGGGAAGTGCTAGTGACAGTCTATTAAGGCAGGATATCCCTGTTGCCATTAGCAGCAGATTGCCCTGTGATTCTGTGATCTCACATTCACCCAGCATTCACAGGACTCCTCTGATACAACAGTGGGAATCTATAACTACAAGTTCATCTGCACTGTACTACACTGTACTTTCGTGTTTCATTTGTTTTTTGTCATCATATATTCATTTTTTTAACAATAAAATGTTTTAAGGGAGGTATAGCCAAGCACCCTACTGAGATCTCTTATTTCCTCTCTTCATTTATTTACTTTAAATTGTTATTGGCTTAGCTGAATACATTTACTATTTGAGAAATGCCGACTTGCATTCAAGTCGGGTTGCTCATAAGGCTGTAAAAACGGTAATTGCATTTATAAATAATCACAGCAAATATCCATCTGTTTAATCCACATTTTATTGTCTGTTAAATATGTGAAACTCTTCATATTTTGTATGGTATTAAATTTGTCCTTTTGTCTGTTCTGTATTCTGCCTGTGTGTATGTGTGTGTAGGTGAGTGCAGTGACAGTGCAGGGAGTCCCAGAGGGGGTGCATCCTCCGGTGGTCACAGCCTTGAGCTCGACCTCCCTCCTTGTGTCTTGGACCCAGCCCTCTCACCCAAATGGGCCCATTCAGCGCTACTACCTGAACCAGACCAGCGTGGGAACCATACTAACCCACACTGATGGGGCCAAGAACCACACTGTAACTGGTAAGTAGCACAGTTTTCAAGATCTTTTTATGATAACTTGCTCATTTCATAACGCATTGTACTAGTTTTATTTATTTTGTCAATCTTAATCTTCACTTGTGTTGAGACCTTAATGCACTTCACTAAGGTTGTGTGATTGATGTACCAAATTCATACAAACAAAAATAAAACTGAATTTACCACTACAGTGTGAAACAATTCTGGAAAAGACTATGAATTGTAACGTAGTACCAGTGTCCTTACAGAACCCTTGTAAATGAAGGTTGTATCCACGCAGCAAAGCACAGGGCCACGGCACATCATGATTGTGTCAGGAGTGGCTGATTTGTGAGTCGTGGTTTTTCTAACCTAAGTGGGGGCAGTGTTGTTGGCCTTCTGCCATCTTCCACTATTCACACATACGCATGCTGCTGTGTGAAACATTGTAGAATTAACAATAATCACTCCACATAGTGTCAATGAAACAAAAGCCAGTGAGAAATTCTGTCTGTTGAAATTTTACTTTGGTTAATACAAGTTAATACATTTACTGCAATATTATTGGAAGGTCAGTTAACATTTGGTGAGGATCCAATACTTTATAGGTCTGAATTGTTTTGCCCATGTAAATTTAAGATGCACAAAATGATCAAAAATGTGATGGTGATGTATCCATTGAAACCCAAATTTTAATTAAAGTCCAAACAAGTCTAACCTCTAATTTCATATTTTGTGTAATTTTCTGCTCCATCACTAATTAATAGTTTTACACAGGCTTGTATTGGTCTATTCTAAGTTATAGAAGACATTTATCCACATTTTGAATTCATATTAATATATGGATGTTTTTAAAGCTCAGAATCACTTGCCTTCTCTACTCCCCTCTGCCTTGGACTCAGACCAGGCATCAGCTTTGCCAGTCGCCAATAGACTATTCCCAAGGCACCTGTGGTTGGCTTTTATGGTCAGGAGGCATGTGCACACAAACACGCCTGTTTAAATGTGGAGGCATGAGGAAGAGAAACTATGCCAAATGGAGATGGTAATGTGCTGTAATACTGTGCAGTCCCATGTGCCAGTGTGTAAAGTCCCTGTCCCCTGGCGAAGCTCGTTCAGCCAAAACCACCACTGGAGTCCCTCTCACCCTTATCTGCACACTCTCACTCTATCATATGCTCACACACCACTTGCTTTGTTGTCCTCATTTATATGAATGTATCTTTCTGTTGCAAAATCTCAGAAATACAGTGGTTTAAAATATAAGTAGACATTCCTACACAATATAAATATATAATACTCAAATAAATCATGTCTCAGCTAGCTCTCCCACTCCAAGGAAAATGGACTGAAGTTTGAGAAGTTAAACCAACCTCAGGCTTAGACAACAGCAGGTTTTAGTCAGTGATCCAACCTACACTAAATTCACTGACTCTTAACTGATCTGTGTTTGTGAATATCTATCATTATATATTTGTTGTTTTATTTAGCTAACAAGCCAATATATGTTTGCAAAACATCTTTGAATTAAAAAGTGATAAAATGGGTTTTTGTTCTTCTAGAAGAATCTACATTGTCAATGTTGTTTAGGCCCTATACATAATAAACGATTGTGTTGTTTCCACCAGCTTCTGCTCATGAGTGCCTGACGAAATGTAACAAATACAGTTTTATTAATAGCAATTCTCCCTGTTCTGTGAAGTGGCACTTCATAGAGAGAATTAAGGACTACTGTAGAGGTACCCCTTGTGAATCGATATTAAGTATTGCTATCATTAGCTCACAATGAATTATTGCCTGCAATTATATAGATTATGGCATTAATCATGTGTTTAATTGGTCTTTTGTAGGCTCATTATTAATTCAGAAGAGCGGGGAATAGAGTATGTTCTTTTATTTATTAATGCATAGCCCACTAGTCTCTGTTGTGAGTGCGCTGTGATATGGGTAGAAGCATGTATACGACATGGGAAATACAAGAGAAAAGCAGGACAACAACCATGATCATTTCAATTTTTATTGTTTTTTTATTAAAACTTATTAACTCTGTGTTGATTTGTTAACTCTCTCATCAATCTAAGCAGAAAGAGACTCTGGTAAATGCCAATCCAGGAATTATAACCTAAAAGTACCCATATATACTGTATATGAATATAAAGCACGTAAAGATTAATTTGAAAAGAAAAGCGAAGCTGCAATGTCATCAGATCCTCCACCCTCACATAATGTTCTGTTTCTTAAAACTATCAAAATCTTTCTTGTACAGTTGGCCTCTTTGCCCAAGTAGGTATCAAATGTGTGAGCTGTCAGTATAGACTTTTGGCTTGAATGTATGTGCTCTCGTCTCTTCCCAGTGTATATGCTCTGTGCCTAAACTTGATCTCATTGTTCCATCCCAGACGCTCTCTACATTAGGGAGCCACAGACAGGAAGTCAAACTCTTAATTATTTAGGAGAGGTGTTATCAAAGCTCTCTGCACTCTCTCTCTCTCTCCCTCTCTCCTGACTTCTCTTTCTTTCTAACATTTTAACTCAATCGATTATCTTTTTCTCATTCTACAAATCAAACTCAGGTTTTGTTTTTCTTTCAGCAGTACTTTTACATCACATTTTGACCTTTCATTCCTTCACCCAGGTCTGTTCCTTTAGTTTAGTTGCAGCTCAAATTCCACCCTTGGTTTTCCCACATTTTGCACGTCACTCGCTCCCAGCCGCTCTCCAAGCCCTCCCTATGAGCTGTATCAGGTGACTGTCATGGTATTGTGGCCTGGACCCATCATCCTATCATATTCTCTAATGCAAACAGGGACAGCAACCTGTCAATAAAATGACTTCTTTAATCATGCTTTTCAACTTCAACTTCAGTTTCAGAACTTAATAATTTTTCTAACTTTTTCATGTTTTTTATCCAGCACTAATTACACATTTTCTCTCAGCGCAAAAGTAAAATTAAGTTTTTCTTTTAAAATATAGTTTGAATTTATTTTTACAAAAGCCTGCAGCTGCTTGCAAAAAATATCAGCTGTTCTGAAAAAAAAAACACTGACTTCTCACTACCACTGTTAAAATCATTATAATGTCCACTGTATGTTCACAAGGAATAATACAAGCTCTATTTTGTATTAGATTGTTGTACAATTGTAACTTACTGCCTGGATTCTCACACACTCGCGCTGACCCAAGCAGACAGTGCCTGCACGTCTTTAGCAGAGCAACACTGCCCTCTTTAGGTGGCCTGTTCGGGACAGTTTAGGGATGTCATAAACTACAAATGAATCATTCAAATGTACTTGTATATGTCTTTTTCAGTTCAATCAAGATTTATCTGCCCTCAGTTAGAAAGAGAAAAATGCAAAGCAAATTGCAAAAATGTTTTTTTTTTGTTTGTTGTTTTTGTTGTTTTGTGTTTTATTTTACTTTTTTTAGCATTTTCTTTGCTCAACATATTTGCAAATGCAATTGTTGTCAAAATATAGTAAAATTATGCATGTGTTTTTGTAAACCTCACAGTTGTTTGTCCACCCTTTTCCTTGGCCACTACACAGGTTTAGAGCAGAGTTTGTTGTGGGGGCCAATTTACTCAGCATCGTAGCAAACATCACATGCAGCATTTCCTATGCGTGAATGCCCACATATATATACACACATGCTTAGTTGCACAGTTAAATAGTGTAACTGAGTCCTTTCACTTCAGCCTTATAAGACTTCAGTATGGCTGGCAGATTTCCTTTATTTAACCCAAGCGTCACACATTATAGTGAGGCGGTTTGGGTATGCGCACATACACACATTGATCAGAGGACAGGTTAAGTGTGGTGGGCTGTAGAGCATGGTAAGCAGGGGACAGAGACGTGGGGAAACAGTGAAGTGCTCTGCTGCGTGTTAGACTCACACATAAACCTGGCCATATGCAGCCAGCATCGGGGGGGTATCGGCACGCAGCACAAAACACTACAGGCTCTCCCTATCTGTCTCACACCTTCACACAATCAGGCCATTAATTTATTTCATTCAAGTTGAAACAAATTAATCAAAACAGCACAGATTACTTACAAGTAATTTGATTATTTTATTTATATGTTATTATTTTTTATACAGTTTTGTCCTTTAAGGTCAAAAACATCTCCGAATCAGGACATATCATTTTAAACCTAAACATTCCGGGAGGTGAGGCCATCATTGATAAACTACATCATTCACAATATTTAGATGCATTATACATGACTAATGCACATCAATTATTATTTATGCTCACTCTATATCATTAAACATGCTCTATCTAATGCGCAAATCCAGAATATATCCAATATATAATGTAACGTCAAAGCATGTTGTCGCTTCCATTTGATATAAAGTCATTTGAGGTTTTTCATTTTCATCAGAATATGATTTGTAAGCTGTTGTGCGCTGTCAGATAAGTGAATGGCTATTAAACATCTTGTCAAGCTCCATGACAACATGAAACATTTGCATCAATCTTTCATCGTGATCTACTCACTTCACCGACCCGGGCAGAAAATGTATGTAAAGTCGAAAGGTTTAGAATAA
The DNA here is from genome assembly GCA_000787155.1 of Scartelaos histophorus. Taxonomy (NCBI): domain Eukaryota; kingdom Metazoa; phylum Chordata; class Actinopteri; order Gobiiformes; family Gobiidae; genus Scartelaos; species Scartelaos histophorus. The sequence continues at coordinate 76,213 of KN491401.1, read as the reverse complement.
GCAGGACGGGGGTCTAACTCTTTTTAGATAACAATTTTAGTCTGGTATATATTTCACCATAACAGCTTCAGCGGGCAACAAAAAAGATTTCCTTGTGGTCACAGTTAAAGAGCCCACTCCAGTCCTCTGTGAGATTTCCTTTAAACTGTATAGCAGGTAGCTATAAATAAATCATGTCTGGACGCTGTAGCCTAAACGCATAGCGAGGTATCATAATTATCATAGATCAAAAGCTGATGACATTACAGCGTTAGAGCGGTCCTATCCCATGTCAGTTCCGCGGCTGCCCATCTTTACGTTGTTTCATTATTGAGTTATGGCATGCATAATTTAACACCGACAGATATGGATCCATCCGTTGAGAGTGTGGAAAGAACAGAGGGAATGAGAGTGGAGTGGGTAGAGGAAAAAACAGGAGATAGTCTACACAGGCCAAAAAGCCTCTGAGGTTCTTGAGTACTTTTTCCTGTACTTTTGTGTTTTTAATTAAATAATAAATATAACATTTCACATTGTGTCTTTCTCAGTCAGAAAAAGTGAGTAACTCTTAATAACTTATTCCACCTTTAATAAAGCATGAAGACTTCTTATTTCTTTCTTTCTTATTTCTTCTTATTTCTTATTTCTATTTCTATATTTAGCAATCACTTAATTAACACCCTAATAGTTACTAAGCCTGAATCATGTATCAGCTATTTGTTCAATGATAAACTGATGAATTAAGTTTTTGTTCATGCATTATTATTATTTATTATTTGTTGCATTATTATTATTTATTATTTGTTGCATTATTATTATTTATTATTTGTTGCATCGTGCTTTATTGGGAATAATTAAGTTTGTTATGTATTTATGTATTCATTTATTTATACAAACATATCCAAATATATAAAATAGTTCATACAATTATGAAAGTGTTGTAAAAAATCTTGTGCACTTTGTGACACACACACACACAAATACATAGTTACAAGTTACAGTTTCATTTTGTCCCATACCTCACATCACCCGACAGTCCCTTTGTTTCCCTTTTTTGTAGCTAAAAATGTTGGTAATTTGCCTGTGCAGGTTTGCAGCCATACACGGAGTACATGTTTGTGCTGGTGGCCTGTACAGCGGTGGGATGTGGAGCCAGTTTACCTTCTCCAGGACGCACCCTACAAGCTGTCCCCGAAGGTACACACTCCCTTCAAATATATTCATTCATCTCTCCTTTTATTATGTGGTTATGGTAGTTGTCATAATCAGTATGATGCATTTTATTTCACTTTGTTTCATTAGTGCATTTGCTTAAATTTTTTCTAACTATTTCCTATTCTTCCCCTGTGCAACACTCCTTGTGCATCCATACCCTTCCCCTGTCCTTTGTTCTTGTTATACATTCTCTTTATCCTTCACCTTTTTATCATTGTTGCCATCCTGAATGGGGAGTCCTGAGAGATTTCTTAGATGATTTGCAAATCGCTTCAAATTGTTTGTTCTTCCCATGAAATACTTAACTTTAATCAGTGGCACTTTTATATGTTTTTGTACATTATATTGATATTTTTTTCTCATATGTCCAATTTATAAATGTACATGAAAGGTGCCGTAAAGCATAAAAGGTCATTTTCCATCATGTCATTACTTTACGATAGTTTAAACATTTATAATATTGATTTTTATGTAATAATGTTATGTTATTGTTTTAAAGTGGCACTTTCCCAATACGTTATAGTTAATTTCAACTTTAAGATAAACTTTTAATTAAAACTGAAATAAAATTGTGTTGGTCAAGTACTTAATCCAATCCTGTTTGGCCATTCAAATACATTAGACCATACTTACATATAGTTCAGTGACACTTATTAGGCTCAAAATGAGTCTGTCCCAACCTCAAAACGGTGAATATGACTGACTCTTCTCTCTTCTCTTTTAATGTCATGATGATTACTTATGTTTTTGTTTCTTTGTATTGTGATATTTATGTCTTTCTTATTGTATCTCTAGCACTTTGAATTACTTTGTGTTTGACTCATACTTTACAAATAAACTTGCCTTGCCGTTTGTGTGCCTGCAGGAGTCTGGTTGAGACCCAGACATCTGATAATAAACACATCAGCGGTGGAGTTGTACTGGGACCAGCCTGCCCGGCCTAATGGACTCATCTCCCAGTACACTCTTAACAGAGACGGTAACACCATTTTTACCGGAGGCCAGCGTGACCAGAATTTCACTGACACTGGACTCCTGCCAAACCACAGGTAGAGCACACACACACACCCCTTCACATATGTGCGTATGATAGTCACACATGTATAAACACTCTTGACCTGTAGCTTCATAATTAATCATCACGATAATTCCTTGTGTTTGCTCCTATTGAGAATATGCATTTGTTGTTTTAAAGGCAGCTCCCCCTTCCCCATAGCCCACAGTCTATATGTCTATTTGTGCTATTTAATGAACAAATATTTGGCTATTGAGTGAAACAAACATTACCGCACACACATATGCCCACATCACAATTCAAATCTGGCTTTTGCTTACAGACGGCAATGGGACGTTTATTTATCTGATTATTTTCACCTAACCTTTACTAATCCATGCTTTTATGCCAAGATGGATTTCTGTTTTAATTATACGTGTGTAAAAATGATCTCCTCTTGTGCCCCCTCACTTTCCTGCTTTCTCTCTCTTGAGACAAATTCCCTTTACCACAAATAGAATTAACTAGAACGCCCTGCAGTAGTGCATATTCTCTGTCTGCATGAAAGAGGAGACAGGAGCGATATATAGTGGACCATTGTGTATGTGTGTATGACGTTTAATTTTCCCTAATTCCAGACAGTCTGCCAGGAGGCATCCCATCCCGGCCACTCTCCTCTCATCATGTGTCTCCCTCCTTTAGTCCTCCCTCCATCCCTCTCGCTCTTACCTCATTCCTTTACCCCTTCCTTCTTTTCCCAATTTAGTCCTGGGCCAAGAATTACACCGGGAGTGCTGGCCCCATTATCCCACCTGATTTGTGTGTATTTTTGCCCATGTGGTAGAGAGAGCATATCAAGACTGTGTGTGGAGACGTGTGTGCGCCTGCGACTGTTCAAAGTGGCCATTGATTATTTATGACAATGTTGATTAGCTGTCACTTTGCGTCGGCAGTCCAGGAAGTGTCTAAGATGACGAGAGAATTAACCTATTCCCTCTGGATGCCCTGGAATGACAGGACACATACACACTGACACAATCTCTCACATGCAATGTTACCGTACCTCATTTACCTTTTCTGTCCATAACATTTTAAGTGTCAATTTAAAGGGGATTTTTTTTTCTAGCATTTTAGAGAAATACATAATATCTAATATCTATTTTTCTAGAATTTAGCATTAAGCTATTAAGCTATAACCTACATAGATATTTATTTTTATGTATTTATTTATTTTTAACATTTAGTTCATTGTAAACTGTAATATTGTTTAAACAGCTTAGTAATATAATTGGGACCAGTGACTTAAGCCCCGCCTTTTCAAAGTTTTGTTTCACCCTAGGAAGCAGTGTTTTTTCATTTACCCAACACCATTATAACATAGCTAAACCTCATAAAAGATGCTTTTGCACAGTATGTCCCCTGTAAGTAAAAATCACCATGTGACCAGATGTTTCAAGCTAATTTATTCTCCCGATTTTGTGCGTTGATGCTCCTTTCCACTTGAATATGAATTATATTTATTGTCAGTCCCTTTTAGTGTAAGGTAAATGTCTTACACACCTCTCCCTACTGGATCATTGTGCCACTAATAGCTTTCTGTTTTAAATGCCCAGCACAGAACAATAACCCATGGGCAATTAATGTACGCGTGCTGAAGTTTATAGTGAATTAAAGGCTTTTAATGTTAAATGGTGCTCCACTTACACCAATAATGTAGTTTTAGCACGCAACAGTCATGCGCTCTTAAAAGGGAAATTCATCTTATGATGTCATGCAATAAGATACAGAAAGGTACAGCAGCAGAAGCCGGGCTGGTAAAAATGGCCATGAGAATAACAACCGTACAAAGAAAATGCTTGTTGTGGTGTATTTAATTTGAAACAATTTAACCTCAACCTTTTTTCAGCTATGTGTTTGAGCTGGAAGCTGCTACAGAGGGAGGGTCCAGTCGAAGTGACAAATATGTTATCGAGACCCCCATCACCTCCCCCACTGGGATCCCTGCTCCCCACAATGTGACAGTTTCAAGCTCCCACTCCATCTCTCTTGTTTGGACCCCTCCTGGTAAGTAGTGAATGGGCCAGACTGTGATGTTTTACCAATAAATGACATTAGTCTTATGTGCAATAGGCCAAAATAGGCATTATTAAAAATGCTGGGTTTTTTTCGTTGGTTTTTTTGTTTTTTGTTTTTTTTTTTGGTGTTGGAGAAATGAGAGAAGCAGGTGGCGGATCATCCAAGTTACAGATCAGATCTATGGAGAGGCAACCTTGCTTTTGTAAGAATGCAGGTTTGCCAAAGTATTATTGAGCAATGAGAACACCTCTAATTAAATAAAAGAAAGATAGACATTTAATGCCTTGCTTTGAAATATTCCAGGAAAAGCAATATATCTCCATGGAGACAAGTGGGTGGCAGATGCTCCATACCACCATAAAATACCATATCCACGTAGTTCACTTTTAAAGGCAAGGGCTTATCACTGTTAACTAAATTCTGTTGTTCTTAAACTTCAACAATAGATGTTGCACTGTTAAAATCTTGCCATGAGAGAATGGTGACGTCATACTGGAGGACATGAATTGTTTTTTTCCCCCATAAAAGGTACAGATATATAATAGGGTCAGGCTGAAACAAAGCCCTCAGTAGTTTTCAGCTCACCTTCTGCCCCCTGGTTACCTGGAGCTGCATACACATACACAGGCATATATGAGCGTGGACTCACAGTGGAGTTCATGCTTATAGGGCAGTGATTGTCTGCCCTAACCCATCTATCAGTGACTATTACCCTCTCATTAGGCTGATTTCCCCTCTCAGAAACCACTTACAGAGCCAACTAGCAAAGACACCTCACTTTGTTGCATGTGAGGTTGTGTGTCTGTATATTTATGCATGCATTCTGATATGTGTGTGTATGGTTGGGTGTGTGCGTGTGTGGATGTCATTGTGAAGATATTTCCATAGGCAGGTCTATTCTATTGTCATTATGAGCTGATTTTAAAGGTGAGGAAATATCGGCTGGGGTCTCACGCTTGGTTAACTCCCTGAGTCCAGAGTCTGGAGTGTTTTAGACTTTTGTGTGTATGTTGTGTGGCTTCTATAATAGTGTTTGTGTGCACCTCCATGTTTATGTTTTTCCAAATTCGTATGCATATGAAGAAGCACTTACGTATGACTATTAATATGACACATATAATCCTCCTCTTATGGAGCTTTGGTTTCTGACATTGTCATCAGTATTTTTATTTATTTATTTTTGCTTTTGCGCGTTAAGTGTCACGACAAATAGTGGGTGAGGGGCTTGCACTTTCACCTCACAGCAAAAAGAATCTGAATTTAATTCCTAAATAGAGTAGTCTGTGTGCAGTTTGCATGTTCTCCCTGCGGTGGGTGGGTTTTCCCAGATCAACCTCCCAAACGGCGCCTGGCCCCCTCCACAGGTTGCCCAGGGGTGCAGGTTAAAGATAGGTCAAAGACAAACAATAAAATGTGTAAATGTATCTTTTGTCTGAGTATTAATGACTTTAAGATTTAAAATAAGATTATTGGTGACTGGAACCAAAAACACACAGATTCAAATAATTACCAGAATATAACAAAAATATAGCTGCGTGTATTTATGGTTGGTGTTTCCACATTTGTAACATAACATAAATGTTTTGTGCATTATAGACCTCTTTTATTGGAAACATCATCACACAATAACATTTAAAGGTGCGGTATTGTACAAAATTGAGTTTTAAGCCATGTTAGAATCCTCAAAAATATAGCTGAAGTTGTGTTTTGTTTCATTCACACATGTTTGAGTAACCCTGCATATTAGTCTACAGCTCCAAAGCTCAAAATGCACAGTTTCCACTTTGTGCTGTCATGAAGCAGTAGTTCTCAAGCTGTTACTTTTTACCTTTCGTTCAGTAGAGATAGGCAATTCCAGGCCTGAAATCGTCCACATGATTCTAGTGAAGTTGTATGGAGAGAAAAGCCATTTCTGTGTTACCACATGACATCACACATGACATCACACATGACATCACAGAAAAGAGTGTTTTCTGTTTGAGAGATGAATAAAATAACAACAGATGAGGAAAACACATTAAAACATAGACCTGAAAATAGTGTAATAAGGGTGAACATAACATGGACATTCTACATATATCACATAATAAAGTATGGAAAGTCCTGCTGATGTGTATTGAAAACTGCATGCTGTCACAGATGCATAAGTATAGGTGCATTTGTGCATATCCGAGTCAGGGTGAATAATTGAAGTCTTTCATTTGTCTGGTAATCAGTTCCTTTCTCGAGATACCCAGAGTTCATGAATGTTGAATAACCCATCACAATACAGTTGGCCTGAATTATGGAAAAAATCTCCCCCAAGAATATTAACAAAGCCTGAGTGTGTGTGCACCTGTGAGACTGCTACTCTTGCACTTTATCTGAGAGGGTCAACAAGAGGGTTATACTACATTTAAAGGTGCACTATGTAACTTTTTGGTTAGGGGTCTGTCATCTGCTTGTTTCTATCAAGAAATGCTCTGCCTGGAATGTTCTCCAGTATGACATTAAACAACTCTGCCTTACATGCATTCAATTACAGGTGGTTGATCATTCAAATCTACCTAGAAAAATAGGTATTCTGACTATGAGAGGAGTCGCTTCTGCACAGAGCTGACCTGTAACTTGGTCTGGTATTCTTGAAGATAAAAGGTTAACTGTGAAACAGTTAACCTTTTAGAGCAGTTCCAGACAGAGCAGATCTTCATGGAAAAAAGTGTTTGACTGGCCCTCCACCAAAAACGTTACACAATGCACCTTTAAGGAAACTTTAGAGGTAGCAATACATAGTTTTATGTTGTTATGTATTGAGCAAAATTATGGCCTAACAGAGTACACATTTCTTGTCTTTTCCAGCTTATTTTAACAGTGACCAGGCTGTGAACTACACTATCGTCCTAAATTCAGACAGCAAAGTCTCAATGTTTCCTGCTGGGATCGACTTGCAAGTGAATATAACTGATTTAGAGCCTTTCACAACCTACTATGTCAGAGTACAAGCCTGTCAGAATGGTGAGATTTACAAAATACTTTTTTATGTTTAAGTATTTTGTTTATAAAACCCATTGTTCACTTTTTTAATATTGTTATATTTTATTCAGATGTATGTGGAGTTGGAGATGGTGCTTATGTTCAGACTTTGGAGGCTGCTCCTGAAGATGTGATGCCTCCCACTATACATGCAGTGGGACCCAATGTCCTAGAAGTTCAGTGGCTTCCTCCCAATAAGCCAAATGGACCTATAACTTCTTACCACATATACAGGTCAAACCATACACTCACTATGATTTGTTTTATGTACCAAATGAATACGGATGGGGTGCCCTGCTTGTTTCAATAGAGATGTTATTGTTTGCCTAGAATGTTCCATAGTATGTCATTAAACTTCACCATGGAGACAAGCAGGTGACAAATTACAGGTCAGATCTGTGGAGAGGCAAGCTTGCTAACAGTCAGAGTATAAATGCAAAACAGATATGCCAGACAAAGTAATAACACCTCCAACACAAGCAAATGTTAGGCCCCTAGAAAAGTTGCATAGCCCACCTTAAATACAAAGTATGTGTTTGAATCAGCTGAATGAGGTCCAGTGCGAGTGAGGTTCTCTAGGTGTGTAATAATTCATGCTGAAGGTCGTGGTCTGCTTGTTGACCAAAGAGTGTGTGATCTGTATGCAGGGTCAGACCAGACTAAGCCCTTTAAGTCCTGAGGAAACACACATTAGCATAGCACAACACACACTCACTGACACACCTGGCATGAGCAGACTCGTGCAGACAGGGCTGGGGTAAAATGTGAAAATCTCTCTTTCGCACAGCACATAAGAGAGCCCACAAACCTTCAGACATCACAGCTTACCAAGACATCCAGATACTTGCATCAGCCGAAGACTTAGGCACAATGTGGAGGACGTGATCGCACATGTTTTATTTCAATTCAGCACAGAACGATGTCCTCCACTTTGTTGACCAAGTTAATCTGAAACTGTGCTTGAATAATACAAATGGATGTAATGGATGTGTTTGATTGTAGACGTCCACATCAAACCACACAGGATCTGCTGGTGTACATTTGGACCAGCGGGCCCTTGGAGTTTGTTGATGCCAGTCCCTCCCTGCAGCCCTTCAGCTACTACCAGTACAGAGTTCAGGCCCTCAACTCCAAAGGCTTTGCTCTGAGTAACTGGGCTCTAGCTCAAACCCTGCAGGCACAACCACAAAACATGGCTGCTCCCACAGTTACGCCTACTGGTGAGTTTCATAGGTCACATGACAAAGTGTTGCTGGAGGGTAGAAATCATAGTAAATGGTTCCACTATAACTGTGCGCTTGTTTATTTTGTGCTTTGACAGGCGCTTACTCAGTTCATCTGAAATGGAGTGAGCCGGAACAGCCCAACGGTCTCATTTCTCATTATAGACTGGTTTACAAGAAGCACCAACAGGACCCTACGCTCAACTCCACCGCTGTTACCGCTCTGACTGTGGAGGTACATGCACTAGTGCACAGTCAGGCACAATACTTAGGCACTTGAACAGATAAGTTGCAAAAACAGAAAAGGTTTCTAAATTACCATTTTCATAGCAGTGCTTTTGATATATAAAAATATTAAGTCATTTATTCTTGATCAAATCAAATATTATGATACATGAAACATAAAGATCCATGGGTGTCATTGATTATAGCTATATAGCAGACACAAGCACACTAGGTTGTCTTTAATATATCATAATAAAAATAAAATGTAAAAAAATACAAATTAAAAACTGACTGATCTGTTCTTGCAGATACACTATTCACTTAAATAAAAAATATTACTATATTACTTACCTACCTTATTGATTTCATATTTCAGTACATTGTCAAAAGTATGTATGAGTAGGTGTACCTGCAGTTTAGAGCCATCTGTTCTTCAGTCCTTAAGTCTCGTATAGACATGCACATGAACACACAGGGTGACATGCTCACAGGTGTGTGGCAGCGTGCAGAGAGGAGCTGGAGCCTCTGTTAGAGGGAGTTTCAGAGCAGCTTTAGGGGAGAGCAGTAGGCCTACTGGGCTGCCAACTCATATTTAGACGAGATGACATAGATAGTGTATGTGGTGGTGAAGCACTTTTATTCTTAATTCTACTTGGAAACAACAACAAAATAAATTGGGTAGCTTCAGAGAATAAGATTATGGGCAGTGTTTTGCTTCATGGAGATGTGCTAATTTAGTACAATTACTTTTTAAGTCACAATGGGTTGTAAGATTCTTCTGTTCCTCTGTTAAATGTTTTATTAGCTCTGTACTATAGAGTATATAATTAAGTAGAATGAAAGTACAATGAACCCATTAACACATACATACATATGGAAAGGAGATATTACACTGATAAGAATAAAGGCACTCGTCTAGATAAGGAATGGTAGGGAGAGGACCACGTCCGAGTGATAGATTGGGGAAGGAGAGCGCAAAATAAAAGGGGGAGAGAGTTGGTATAGATCTATATTCTGCCCATACAAGTGGCCTCTTCTGCCTCTGTGACCTTTGGCTTGTCACTCATAATTAATACAAGATGTAAATGGAGACCTTTCACCTTCTCATTGATATGGAGCACTTAGTGTTTGTGGTTGCATGCATTTGTGTGTATGTGCGCTCAAGAGCTCATTGACATGGCATAGACTTATTTTGTGGCGGTCATTTGTCACACAGTAGCCTTATCAAATAAGCTTATTGGTCAAAGTGGAAAATGAGTGTAGTACTAAAACTAAAAGCATAATGTAATGTTTTAGGGGACCTATTAATACTAGACCAATTACCTACTCTATCAATAAAGTCAAAAGAAATATGAGCTCTAACAGTTGATGTCTTGGACATTCTAGCCCTATACAGTTTTTGAAATGGTTTTATATTTCATGACTGCAGCTGTTATAATTATCACAGCTTTTACTTTTCTTATGACTCTTTTTATACTGACAGTCTCTAAGAAGTTTGTGGATGTTTTGTTGTGTGTATGTGTGTCCATTTGGTGTTTGTGTATTGATCTCAGGCTGGGCTGGGAGCGCTGCTCTGTGCCAGCTTGGCTGATTAATGGGGTCGTCATGGCAATCGGACGGAATGAGGGTACGGAGCGCAGGCGGCCTGCCGCACAGAGCCCTGTGCACGGCCTGGCACAGGCTTGCTCTCTCTCTCCCCCTTTCTCTCCCCACTTACACCTCATAGCCCCCCTCACTCACACACTCCACCATAGCCCCTCCTCTCTCACTCTCTGTGGTCCATAACCCCCCAGCCCCCGATACTCTCCATGGTCGTACCGCTCTGACCAACATCTAAGTCACTCACACACCCTGTTTCTTCACTTACTTCTCCTTTGCTTTGTTTGTCTTCATTTTGCCACTAGTGTCATTAATAAATAACCTTGATATTGGTATTTGGTATTTATATTGTTTTTTACTGCTCTATTGGCAAGAGGCCATTAAGACCCTAACACTAACCTCAGACAACTAACCCTATGTCTCTCTGTCAGCTTGGCCCCACCATGTTTGTGGTCTTTGAATTAATTATTCTCTTGTCTCTTGCATATTTAGTTGATGTCTTTGTTGCCTGCTTTATCCTTTTTCATTGCCACACCAACCCTCTTTCCTGCTACCTCTCTTCCCCCCTCTCCCTGTCCTTCTTTCTCCCCCTTGGCTTTTCCAGATGTTACAGAGTGGCCCTTGGGATCGGCGGTTCATTTGTGTATGAGTGTGTACGTGTGTGTGCGTGTGTGTGTGAATGCAGGCATTACTCAGTGGCAATACACGTGTCTAAATATGGTCGTTCCTATGGTGTGCATGCCTAACATATTTAGTTTCTGACCATGTGCAACAGTATGTGTATGGATGTGTGCTGTATTAATACATCCCATTGATCAGAGCAGGACCCCTGACAGTCATCATCCCTGAGAACCATCTGGCCAACGCCTGACGCTCTCTCACCCAAACACAAGCTGACACCCGATTAATCTGCCCGCACCATGCATACATACATGTGTGTCTGCATGTGAACGGGTGAATTGGTGATCGCAGGTGAAAGGGAGAGTGCCTAATGTGTATGGAGGAGCTAGGGTATATTTTTTCTTTTTTTAATAATTTGCTAGGTCGGTTTAAGCATTTGTCTATGTACGCGCTCTCCAACCCAAACCACGCACACACCACTCCACCATCCGCCAACAACAGCCGGCACTGAAGGGAGCTGAAGGGTGCTTGGAAATTAAGGTTATTACACAAATTGAGCCATATGGTCTAAATATTTCAGAGCTGAAATTTACTAGGCAATAAAAATGGCCCCTACCTCGGTAATGGTGTAAATTACAGCTTAACCACCAGCGCTAATGATGTCCTTCTGTACGCCCCGTAACCAACCGTACATGAAGGACACATTGTTTAAAAAATACCCCAGGAATAGCAAAAGATGGAAGGAGGGAGGAAAGAGATCAGGATCAGGAGGGATCTTGGTAGTACAAAAGGGAAGAGAAGTGTAGTAAAATAAAGGAGTGTGTAAGAGGGAAGAGTAGGATTAAAAAAAAGGAAAAAAAAGAAAGTAACACTATGATGTTCGTAGTTTGCGATTACAGTTCTTTGAATGTAAGCTAACCTGGCGCCTATCTCCTATCTCTTTTATTTCATATCCCTTTATTTGTGCTTGGGGTTGGTATGCCCAGTGGTAATCACATATGCACATACAAATATGGCTCTAAATTGAATTGTATTATGTTATAGAGTTTTACCCAATTGTAAAGTAACATTAGGTGGGCATCTTTTGCAAATTCTCTTCTAGAAAAAGAAAAATTCAAGGCATGGTGGCTTGATAAGTAGGGCTGTTGTAATGTAAAATATATTCATAAGAAAAGTAACAAAGACAACAATGCATTTTAGGGAGTTTGGTGTATATTTAGCTCTCTCTAACTCTGATTGGATAGTTCTTGATTTCCTGCATAAACAGCAACATAATCAGACTGCAGGACAACCTCTTCATTTTCTCACCACTTTCTCCTCCTCTGATTATTCTGTTCATTCCTGTGTTACAGCTACATTGCCCATTTATCTATCCATTACAATTACTACAGTTCATCATGGCTGGCTCTATCACATTGAGAGAGGTTTTATGCTATTCATGCCATGTCCGCTCACACCCTCCTCTTCCTCTTAGACATGATTTTCTTTGAGTTTTTCTTCTCCATCTTTTGCTCAGTCTCTTTTGCTCCATAATGACAGGGTTGTGTTGTATTGACTGTGGACCATCTCTTCTAGGGCCTTCCACTTGTCTTAATGGGTGTTTAGTGCAGTGGCTATGATATGATGGTCTCCTCTTCACCACAAAGCTAAGGGCATTTGAGAGCGCATATAGAAGAGAAACTATGATGACTGGCCTATTCAGATGCTCATATTAAGTGTGTGATATTGTCAAGGGTTTATTTTGGAAGAGATGTAGTTGTGATAGTTAAGAAGAGTCTCTGAATATCACTTGCTGCACTGTGTTTACTGTCTCCAGTGATGCACTTGTGGCTTTGTCGGTCTGTTTGTTAGAAGTAAGGCTTTTTTATTGAAATGTTTGTAAAGAGTTGCAATGTGATAAATAGGTTTTGTTGTGGTTCTGAAACTAAAAATGTTGTCAAGAGAGTTTCAGGGTGATGAAGTTTGTCAAAACCATTTTTATTTTTCATAGATATGGTGGCTGTGAGTCCCACTGCTATGTACATCTCCCAAGATTTACTACTTAAAGACCCCATATTCTAGCCTGATTGTGAAGTTATTGGCAGAAAAAAATCATGAAACTGATTTGGGCAACAACCAACAAAACTGAAATGGATGCAGGGTGCAGAGTTTGCAACTAATCATAACTGTCCACGTGAAGTATGTGAACGTGGTCCAGACCCCTTTAGACCCTCTGTCTTCTGCCCAGGCCACAGACAAAGCACATGCCTAATAGCACCAGTGTGCTGCACTAATGCTGCACGTGTCAGGGATGGTCTGAAACACAGTGACTAGCAGGGACACCCATGCAGGCCATTTACAAACAGATACAAGGCATTTGCTCCGGCAGCATTGAATTAGGCCTGCACATACAAATAAGTCCACACACACACGGATATAAACACACACACACAGTTGGCCCGAGAGCTTGGCATGGGGCGCATGAGACCAGCATGTGCTGTAGTGACTCACCTCAGATACACAAAACAATTACTGCTCTCACAGGGCTGGTCAGGGCACAGCTTGTACTAATAGACCCAAACAAAGAATTCAATTGAGTAAACAAGAATAAATTAGGGGCAAAAAGCTGGTAAATTGAATACGATTTAAAACAAGTGCAAGACATAAGAAACGGAAAAACAGCAAGGGCTTTATTATCTCTGCAGGACTCAATATTACAGTGCAGAGGGACCACAGAAGAATAGGAATGTATTCGCTTAACATTAAGCATGGCTCTTTCATGTCTGTCTTACTTAACTTTTACCTGTGACAGACCAAAAGAAAAAGGCGAGTATGTGCGTTCCATATGCTAATATACGCCGTGTCCGTCTCTATCCCCCCTTTGCGCCCAGGGCCTTTGCCACATAATCAGCATAATTCTTTTGACAAATACACATGGTTATTCTTAATTAGTATCACACGACTGTCCCCCTGGCCGCACCGTGCCGCTCCACCTGAACATCAGATTTTAACACAGCCACTTCACCAGGCAACAAAAGAATACACAAATACTAGACTCAATAAAACACAAAAGATATATGAACAGCGCGTGTTAAGTATTTATGAAACACAAATTGACCCTGTGAAGGCCGTAAATGTGCTGAACTGCGGACTGTAGCATGGGCTCGCACACAACAAAGGGAATGTGGAAATAAAAGATTGAATAGATTGCTTTCTTGCCCTACGTGCTAAGTTGTGATGAACCGTGTAAGATCTAAGGACTCTTTAATGTATAAATTAGCAAGAGCTCTCCCTGTCTTCCGTCTTCTTCCCCCCGATCATTGTCCAGTCTTGTTTGTACCTCTATCCCTTCCCTTCGCATATTCCCCATCTGTTCTTTTCCATTTGTGGTGATGAATTGGTAACTTTGATCATCCACACGCGTGCTCAACCGTACTGGGTTTAGGTGGACTAGAGGTTTTCACTGATTTTACATTGTAACAAATCATGTCGACTTCATAGCTTTGCATATTTCCATTTAATAAGTCTCCAAAAAATTCAATAGATGGAAAGATCGGTACTACATAGCTGTAAATTTGCAAATATGGTGATATAAAAAGTAAAGGAAATGTACTTTGTGAAACACTTTAGAATAACTACACTTTAAATTCATAATGAACAAATCGCTTAATAAGAATGATTCAGACATAATATCTATACCCAAAGCCTTTCTCCTAACCACTGGATTAGGTCGTTTCTAAGCCTGAATCACTCTTAATTAAGTTCTTGTTCTTTATGAAGGCTTTCTTCATGTTTTAATAAGCATAATAAAAATAATTGGGGAGTTATTATGTTTTACAAATTGTTCTTTTCTGTCATTTCAATCTTAAATTAAAACTTAAATTATAATAGTGGACAATTATTAAAACTAGGATTGTATGTACTGCATCTTAATGCTTGTACATATATCACTGTGTTACATATATCTTCTTGCTTTGAGCCTCATGCTTTGACTTTAAAGTATCATTTTGTGTCCAGGCCTTGCACAGATGCATATGTAATGTACAGAATATAGGCCACAGAAAGCGTTATAGAGGGAGCTATTAATGGCACGTAATGGCAGTGTACTTGTGATTACTGGCTGTTTGCATGTTTTTATTTAATAGGTGTAGTGCTGGTGTGTGCGTAGTGGGCAGACCGGTGTGCGAGTGAGGGGCTGCGTGGAGGCTGTTACTGCAGTGTGTCTGTGATAAAGTCTTTGAATGTATTGCCATCTAGAGGCGTGTTGCAGAGTCTCCACGCTCCAATAAAAGGTGCCAGCGCCAGATGCTGCTATTGACAATGTGCATATGTTAACCGTTTTATAGGCCACATGCCTCACATATTTCACTGGCTTTTAAGGTAGAGAGATCTCTCATTTTCGCTCACTTAATCTGTCTCTCCCCCTAGCAACATCTATCTTTTTTCTATCCCAGTTGCAGTTTTTTTGTCTTTGTCCCAGTATCCTCGTTTTCTTTGTTACTTTTTTGGAGCTTGAGTTAGATGTTGAACTTTTCTTTAAGCTTTTGGGTCAACAAAATGGTGGAGCATGTTGTAATTTGCATAATTGTAATTATTTTATTTTTTTTATGTTGAATGCCATTCCTGACTCATTCCCCTTCGTTGCTCTAGGCTTGTGACAGACACACACTTCATTATGACCTCTGACCCTTGATAACTGGACAAGGTTTATTCCAAAAAGAAAATCACTTGCAGTTGCTCTGGCATCAAACAAAAGCCACATAGATTAAGAATGTTAAATGCAATAAAGTAATATGTGAAAAACACATGCTGTGTACAAATTTACATTCAAATATCAAATACAGTTTTGGTTTGAATCTAAAGTATAGTGTATTTAATCTTCTCCACATAATCGAGTTTTAGTCCAGCTTTGGGTATTTCCATTGTGAGATATCGGACCATTGGCTTAATGACTCCCACCTTGTGTTTAATTTTTATCAGTTTATATTGTGCTCTTTGTTCAGTTTGTCCTAAAACCTCTGCACTGTATAATAATGAAAAAAGTAGACTTCACATTAAGCACACTATTTAAGGAAAGATCTCTCAAATAGCAAAAGCACACCCAACTTTTCCATTGTTTTATCTTCAAATTTAATTTCCATTCTCAATCTTCAGCCTAATTTTTCCACTCTGTTTTGCAATCCAGTCCTTCCTCACGCTCGCTGCTGGGGAAGTGCTGTGATTTACGGGAGGATTTAGCTTGTGTCTAGGTGTCTTGGGGCTTATTAATCCTATTTTATTGTGGCTGAAAAACATGTTGGCTCGCAGACATGAGAACAGTGAATACACACAGTATGGCTTGTGCTATGGTTCATTCTTGGTGCCAGGCTACGGTGATTTGTCAGGGTTTTTCATTTGATTTTGTTTTGAATTGGATACTTTTTGATCCTCTCGCTGCTGCTCTGAGTGGGAAACCAGCTAATCTCTTTACATACGCTTGTTTATGTGAAATATTTTGAAAAACTGCAGACTCAACACATGAAAAAAAAGCTTTCCCCCAAATGAATCAAACGAGTGCTTTACTGAAGCTATTTGGCATAAACAAACACACTACATCCTTGAGTTTGATGCTTCCTCCATGCCATCCGATGCCAGAACCTTTTGAACAGTGTTTCTCTTATCAATTAGTAAATGATGGTGAACAGGGTGCACATGGTAACAGCGGTTGCCAGGGCGCTGGGCCGGGTCCCAGTGCCTAAAGCTACTGGCAAGACTCTCAGTGCCTTTGTCGCCGGGCGCTTGTGTTCGATATGAAAGGATGCATGTGTGACACAAACACTCAATCTGCAGGCTTTGAATTCACCCATAAGGGACAGCTGCGTGCCTGCCAGTCCCTCTCTGTCTCTCTGCCACTCCTCTGGTGTTTATTTACTTTACCATGACAGAGCCTGTATGTTCCAATGTTGATATCACAAATCCCATGTCATGTCATCTTAGCTTTCTATTGTAACGTTGCTCTTTTCAATCCTATTTTAATAAATGTTCCACTTATGCATGCATGGTTTGTTTGTGTGACTAATTTTCTCTTGTTGCAATTTTATTTTGCCAAGAGATCCAAGCCTTTTTTATGTATGGCTTTATGTTTGCTCACTCTCTTTTACAGCCTCATTTACATAGTTACAATTCAAAAGTATTATTTAAACATTTTCTCATCTTTGTTTTTAATTCTGTCTCTTTTTAGGGTTCAACGTTGGAAGCTACAGTATTTGGTCTTGCCCCTTACAGTGACTATACATTTCAAGTGGAGGCCATAAATGAAGCAGGTAGGTTGCACACAGAGTACTATTATAAATTAATTCATGTTATACTTCAAATCTCTGTTTCTCCACAGGCAGCGTTTTTAGTCCATGGATCCAAACTAAGACCCTACAGGCATCTCCGGCTGACTTGAGTAACTTTACAGTGGAGCACAGAGAACAGGGCAGGGCATTGCTGCTGAGTTGGGATGAACCAGCTTCTCCAAATGGAGATATAACGGTAAAGATATAATGATAAAATTGTGTTGGTATCCACAAATATAATTACTGTTACAATTCTGTAGTGTTACAATTTTTAACTAGAAAACACCTGCTAACACTGTAATAATGTGTATTGTTTGTGTAACTCTTTCAGGTGTATAACTTGTATAGTGAGGGCATCTTGGAGTTCAGCGGACAATCACGCAGCTTCCTGTTTCGTCGTTTAGAGCCCTGGACAGTTTATAATCTGACCCTTGAAGCCTGTACCTCTGCTGGCTGCACACGCACCCTTTCACAGCAGGTGACCACTGGTGCCGCCCCTCCTGCCTCCCAGGCCCCGCCCACTCCTCTCTTTGTAGGGACAGACCAAGTGTCACTCACCTGGGGCCCTCCGTCTGAGCCTAATGGGCCAATAAGGGAGTATATTTTACTAGGCAGAAGTCCAGATGAATCTGGGAGAGGAAGAAGTAATGGCGAGGATACTGAAAATGGCAAAGTAAGCAAATTCTGATGGAAGCGTACTGTTGACAAAACAAAAAAGTGAATTTATTTATTTAATTTTTACAGGTTTTATTCAGAGAGTCCACTCCACATGAAGGCGAAACCTTCTCCTTCACAGTAACAGGACTGCGCCCCTGGACCCAATATGAGTTCAGCATCCAAACCTACAACCCTGCTGGTCACACTCAAAGCCCCTGGGCCACAGTAAGAACCAGACAGGCCCCGCCCCTCGGCCTTGCCCCTCCAACAGTATCACATGTTCCAGGACATCCAACTGAGCTCATGGTCTTTTGGACCGCTCCCCTGGAGCCGAATGGGGTACTTCAATCTTACAGAATTATCAGAAACAATGTTAGTTTTGCATTTAGCTTTGATCCAACAGTACTCAGCTACAGTGATGAAGACCTCAGTCCATTTTCCAAATACAGGTACTATTCAAATTCATGATAGTTATACTTCTACACTATACTATGTTGAACAGGTTTAATTTTCTGTTACAGCTATGCAGTGACAGCTTGCACATCAGAAGGCTGTGTCACGAGCCCCTACACAAACATCACAACATTAGAAGCTCCTCCTACCACAGTGGAAGTTCCCGCTGTGAATAACATCACATCCAGCTCCATCAGCATGGTCTGGAGTGAACCTCAGACACAGAACGGAGAGGTGACAGAGTATGTGCTGAGGCTAAATGATGAGGAGGTCTATCGAGGCACACATCTGCACACAGAGCTGTCAGACTTACAGCCGCACACGTTCTATCAGTTAGCTCTGGAGGCCTGTACTAGAGGAGGATGCACGACAAGTGCTATTGTTTCTGCACTGACAGATGAGGCCCCACCCACTGGTCTTGCAGCTCCGTCATTAAAGGTACTTTTTTATGTCTCTGGTTGAAGCAGTAATCACCAATAGAAGATTATGAATAAAAGGCTTCCTATCTGTGGTAATAATATAACCATAGAACTGAGTCAGATTGTCTAGTTTTAGTGTAATAACTAATTTAATAATAGCTAATAAAAATATGAAATCAAGATTGCATTTTTATTATTGTCTTTTACATTGCTCTACTCTGTTTGTAGGTGACAGGTTCAGATTCAGTTGAGATCAGTTGGACAGCACCAGAGCAGCCCAATGGCATCATCACAGGATATGAGCTTCAACGAGATGGTGAAATAGTTTTCGTTGGCACAGAGATGCATTACCATGACTTCACACTTTTGCCCAATGTGGAGTACAGCTATGTGATCACAGCTAACAACAGCAAAGGACAAGTCACTAGTGCTGCAGCCACCACAAAAACACACCAGTCTGCTCCATCTGGTCTTAGTCTTCCTATACTTACCCCTATTGGCCCTGATCAGGTGCAAAATATATTTGTTAACTAGTAGAAGAATACAGTGTTATATTTTATTTTTATTTTATATTGTATTTTCAGTTAAGAGTAGAATGGAATGCTCCAGCCCATCCAAATGGAGAAATTGTTCGCTACATTGTGCACAAACGAGATCCAATCCAGCTAAGAGTCTTTAGCTCTGAGTTCACCCCAGAGGACAATGTCTTTTCTGATCAGCGCCTTATTCTGGATGGATTATTTCCAAATCAGAGGTTAGTCAAAAGTGCAACACATACAACCCTAACAAAATAAAAGCGCAACACACTTTTTGCACGTATCACAATAAAATATGTAGTAGCAGAAAAAACAACACAAATGTCAATCATGATGAACTGTATAGAACTAAATCATGACATTTGAGTTCAAAAGAGTATCAGGAGAGCTTTGATTTAAAGGTGTAACTTTTTGGTTGGGGGTCTGTTACCTGCTTGTTTCTATGGGTATGCAAATTATCTGCCTAGAATGTTCCACAATTCTATACAGTTCTACCTCACTTTTATTGAATTATAAGTGACTTTATAGCTCAAATACCTAGAAAAACAGGCATTCTGACTGTAAGTGGGATTGCCTCTCCACAAATCTGATCTGTAACTTGTCCTGGTTTGGTGCCCATGAACGTAGAAACATTTATCACCAAATTGTAAAACATTCTAGACAAAGCATTCCAATCTCCATGGAGAAAAGCATTTGACGTGTCCTCCACGAGAAAAGTTACACAATGCATTTGAGAAACACTGATAAAATATACATGTAATGGGAGATCATTACCTCAAAGACTGGTTTAACTTTTGAAATAGATTTCTTCATTACCTTTGTCTAGTATAGCCCTTACAGACAATTTTGCATAGTTTTCCTTATTGGAAGTTTAGAATTTCCTAAATGTTTTGTCTTATATTTAAGGTATGAGGTACGAGTGGAGGCCTGTACCGCTCTCGGCTGCTCCTCCAGTGAATGGTCACCTGTTGTAACTCTAGAGGCGCCCCCTTCTGGACAGGCTGCTCCGATGTTGGACCTCCAGCCTGATGAAGACACTGGCTTTGAGACCACCTTTGTGCTTACCTGGTCCCCCCCAACGCAGCCACATGGGGTGATACTGCACTATGAGGTGTACAGACGCCTGGACCAAATGCTCAGAAGTGATGGAGCCGCTCCAGTTTACAGAAATACTTCTACTGTGTACAAGGATACTGGACTCCAGCCATACACTAAATACCAATACCAGGTATGTACTTTACTATATATGATTTTTATTTATTTTTGATTTTTTTCTTTTTTTATTAGTGGTTTATTTGTTAGTCATGTCAGTAATACACAAATTTTACTTTCACTTGTTCACATTATATTTTTAAAGTCATATCACATAGGCACTTTTTCCTCACTTTTAGGGAAGCGGATGATTAGTAAAAGAAATCTGTAAATAATAATAAATTGAAAATAAATTTCTCTACTTACTAATATGACTTGAAATATTTTTGAGTTTCAAACTGATTTACAAAGAATAATACATTAATTTTTATTTTTAGAAATATCTACAAATTGTTTCAACCTTGTTTTGCCCTTTATATGACAGAAATATGTTCTCCTTTTTGTCCTCTATGGGACACAAGCAAAGAATTAAATTGTTTACGGTAATTTGTAGATCTAATTTCCTGATGAGCCCTGATATGACTGACACATTAGAAGATGTTGTCCGTTTTCACACTGAAATATTTCACATACGTTAAACTGTGGACACAAATCATTGGGCCACATTATCACTGACTGATGTAGTCACTCATACACGGTCAGGCTGTTGACACTATAACGCATGAGGAGTAATCAGACAGGTGTTAAATGGCGGGGTCTGTATCCATGCTGCTGTGCTCGCCGTCGCTACGCTAATTGACAGGCTAGCCCTTTGGAAGCAACAATACATTAGCAT
>KN491401.1:1469-16112 GCA_000787155.1 Scartelaos histophorus | reverse complement strand
TCCTCTTCTGTTGAAGATTAATCTAAAATCCATGCAGATTCTACAGCATATCACTGTGTGCTTTTGTGAAGTTGTAAAATATATAGATTTTGCAACTACATTTTATCTTTTGTCATCTTATTTTGAAAAGATATGGCAGTGACATGTTTCCCTAATAACAATGGACATTTCAATACATGAGTTTTGATAGATTTGACCTTCAAAAAAGGTCAAACTGTATATTAATGCATTTTCTTTCTGCATACCTGTTCAAAAAGTCTTTTAATTATGATGTCTTATTTTTTTCTTATTATAATTATTTTTTACAACCTTAATAGCAGTGCAGGCGGAGATACCTCAACCAGTTTACTGACGTAGGTAAAGCTGGTCTGACATGATTTGTGCTGAGGGTCTGTGTCTGTGTGTGTCCAAACTCTCCAGCCCAGAGCAGTCGCAGACGGCCTTGGTACTGAGCAGAGAACAGACCCAGGCCTATAGGGGACGCAGGCATGACAGCTTAAGGCAGGTTTAGCTACAAATTCCCACATTTCTGCTGTCAGAAAATCACCAGGTAGAGGAGAAATGATCATTTACATATTTATTGCTGCAGGGTTTATTCTTTCATAGCAATCGGCTGTGGATGTGGAGGGCTGTATCCTGCAGGTGACCTTTTTTAACTCTGCATCCACCAGAACATTCATAATGCACCTCACCTATTTTAAACTGTAATTACCAGTGTTTCCTATAGCACCTATTATTATTATTATCATTATTATTATTATATGTAATAATTGTATCTCAAATGTATTTCTAAGATGTATCTTATTTAGTGTTTAGTGTTGTGTTTTTAGGCAAGACACTTCACTTTTGTCTAGAATGAATCTGTGAGCATAATTGTTAGTTGGTTGGAGGGGCTGAGGCAGCCTTGCTCTCGTCCGTCTACCCCAGGGCAGCTGTGTCTACAGTATAGTTTTCTGTTACTGAGTGTAGAGTGATTGAATAACACACAAAATTACACACACTACATTCATTTGTTATTATAATTTTGTCATTTAAATACTGAGATGTTACAGATGTAATTTGGTCTGAACTAATTAGATGAATATAAAGGATAGTGTCTGATAATTGGTATTGGTGTGTGAATTATTATAATAAGGATGTATTCAAGGCAACATAAACATTTGCTCAGAAACTGCAAAGATCTGAACACACTGCTAGATCTATTCTCGAGTGCTTTTAGTTGTTGGTTCGGGGGCACGGTCCCAACTTTCTGCCACCTCGATCAGATCAGAGCACAAAGCTGGTGACATTTTCTGGATGTTTTCAGGTTCTCACTCTTAAACACTTCTTCCAATCCATTTGACTCCCTAATCCACCGGGAAAGAGCTCTTTTCTCCACTCCACTGCAGTCCTCTCCCTGCTTCCCTTTCATTCTGTCCTCAGACTTCACTCCATGCATGTATGAGTTTCTGCAAAGTTGGCTAACTGGATTTTTGCGACCAACGTGCTGCACACATGCAAAATACCAGTGACAGAGTAATTATGGCAAATGGAAATACAGAAAGGGAGTAAATAATGTCCACTATTCACCACACTACTTCAAGCATCGTTGCTAGCGAATCAATAACATTGATAATAATGTATCACTAAAAATGAACATTTGTTAGCACAGTGCAAATGCAAAGTGACTGTTTTTTGTCATAAATGCACTGGGAAGAAACAATACCACCAATACTTAAAAAAATAAAAAATCATTAAAACTCTCTACATCAGTGTTTGCATTTTACCATTTTACCAAATTAAAGGATACATATGGTCAAAACTGTGGATTTCCCATATCTCGACATTCTTGACATATGATTTCATCTGCTAAACATATACTCCAAAACATATATGTCACATGAAGATACGTTTTTTCCTTCAGCTTCTTTGTTGCTGTTTTTTTTTTTTTTTTTTTTCCTTTCCTTGCATTCATTTAGTTTTAAAAATGACAATCTCTCCTTCCCCATGGGTTTCTTTGGAGAGAGGGAGTGGGGAGAAAGAAACTTAATCCCTCTATTGAACAAGAGGTGGACTTTTCAGGGGGGCCTTTTCCATTTTACCCCTTGTCAAAAAAAAACTACTCTGCATCTCTCTTCTCTTATAAAGCCTGCAATTAGTTGTCCTAAATAACACACATTATAAGATTTTAGAGAGCAATGTCTGGTTGAAGTAATTTTTCACAGAGGAATGAACAGTAATTACTATCAGACATTGGCATTGATGAATGAAATAATTAAATGTGCAAACAATATAAAATGCTCCCCACAAATCATCATGGGTAGGGCACGTTTCTATAGGTTAAGACATTTTTGTGACTCTTGTGATAGATAATACATAGATAGAAAATCTCATAGTAAAGACAGCTTGTATTTCAAGTATTTTATTTATTCTTTTCTGAATTTTGAACAAAAAAGCATCTAATTGCATGGCTGTTAAGCTCCTCCTCTCTCTGTAGGAGGTTCAGCTAAGCTACATTAAAAATATTTGCTTTGTGGTTGTTAAGGGCAATTGCCATTGATTGACAGAATAATTGTACACCACCAATACACAACTGCTCAAATACATGTTTAAAAAAGCCATAAGTGAAATGTGCAACAACATAGCCTCATTTATCCTAAAAGAACAGGCGAAATGGGCTCAAACAAAAGACATCACACACTGTAAGGAGAAACAAGAAGAAAGGCTCCATCCTGGCGGCACCGGACACTCTCATGTAAAACTACCACTGCTCCTCAGCTAAGTGGAGCCCCAGGCTGCAGTCAGGGCCACTACCGCTGGGATACCAGCAAGCGGCACTTTATCTTAGAACTTTAACTTTATCTTATAGAGTAGAAGACAAAGGAATTTAACAGTATGTTTTATTGATGACATGAAAGATTTATAAATAAGTGCAGTTAGACCATTTTTACTTCTGACAGATCTGCCAGTGTATCATTTTACATCACTGATCGCCAGATTGCATAATTTATTCAGGTTAAAAATATACTGAAATAGTGTGTACCAGTGAACAATAACAAAACTGAATACAGGTGTAAGTTCTTTTTTCATTATTGAATGTAATTTTATATATACATGTATCATAAATACATTTTGTTATAATATTCCACCCACTGAATCTGTGCATGACATGAATTGTCATTTTTAAGATCTTAAATTTTAAATGTTGGTTCCCCTAGTTCCTTTTTTTAAATACTATGAATCCCTCTGTTTGAATATTATTACTTGTCATAAATATTTTGGTGGCTTTATGTGCACTAGTTCTTCCATCCAATCATATCACATGTGGCTAGGTGCCTTTCCGTGTCTGTGACAGATTAAAGTTTGCGTGCAAATATACAAGAGAAATCACTCAGATGTAAATGATTGAAGTACAGTAAGTGGTTTGGTCCTGTGTGTAGGCTTGGGCTCACTGTACGTGTGTATGGACGCACTGCTGAAAACTATGTCACAGCTCCCATGCACCAGTGCACCCATTTACTGGTGCAGCATCGCCAGTGTGTGGATCTGGAGCACTGCAATTGAGAACGATCAAAACATACTCGACGGTACTCAAAATATGGACATAAAACACACATAAAAGCACTGAGGCATGCACCTCTGTACAGATGTATTCAGAGTTTTCAAAAGAGATAGCCTTTGTAGTGAGTAATCACTCCAAGTGCCCTCTTTTCACATGTGATCATTGAACAGTGATGCTATGTGACTGTTGTGTTTTATAACACCTCATTTATTATCTGACAGTTCTGCTGTGATTACTCTATTACAACCATTTTGAAATTCACTAGATATTTTCACATTTTAACCTCACACAACTGAATATGTGACTTTGCACTGTCTTTGCTCTCATGCTATGTTGCTAGTGCCTATTATTGATGTTTGTCCAAGACTATATCATTAACACAATAAAGTGTGACCTTGAAATGACCTGGCTTTTACCTTCATAATTATCATTTAGCACTTTGAGATTTCACTGAAATGTAAAGTGCATTACAAATAAAATGTATTATTATTAATAATATTCATTGTTCAAAACATTGAAACCCCAAGTACAAGCATTTGGACTTCTCTTATTTAACTGCTCTAATTTACGTGGACAAAACTCCAGAAGAATGGACATTTGTGCTTGATAGAAATGTGATCATCTTCTGCCTGCTGATGCCTCTGACTCTTTAACCTTTCTCTGCTCCTGTGGGAGCTGAATGTATATTAGCCCGCTGTCTGTTTGCTCAGTGTGTTAGCACATGACTGTGACTGCAGCCTGTCTGTGCTGCACCCCACTTCAAAAGCCTGTTTGGTGATATGATTGGAGCTATACATATTTCATGAGCTTCTACACAGATATATGTATCTTTCAGCAGTGAACACATTCCATCTTCATCCTCTTTGATGCCTATTTCAGGTTTAATATGAGACACTCACTAGTTCAGTCCACTTCACTTCTCTTCATAGCTTGTTTGTGCATTAGTGCAAACGCCATAAGCTCAAAAACAAGTTTGTCCAAGAACCATGTACAAATTATTTGTATTTTAGAAAGTTCAAGTGGACAGTATGGTAAAAAAAAAAAAAAAGTCAGTTTACTATTTCTGTTAAATTGCAATTCATAAATACTGTATTTTTCTACTACTTTTAAGATGTGAATAAAGTCATCTACTTGTGAAAGTCCACACTTCACTGTGATTGGTTATATTCAGCTGTCACTCACTCAGAGTCTTATTTAGGCCAACCAGATAGTGAATCACCTTATTGTATTCCTGTCATTGTTGTTTTGGGTATATAATTGTTTTTCTTTCTCTTTTGCAGCCGTTTCATCCTTTAGTAAACCTGGTGTGCAGCTCTGAGCTGAGGATGTTCCTGTGTGCCCTGTACGCTCCGGTGTGCACAGAGTACGGCCGAGTGTCTCTGCCCTGTCAAGGCATCTGCCAGCGTGCCAAAGATGAGTGCAGCAAACTCATGGAGATATTCGGACTGACCTGGCCAGAGGACATGGATTGTAGCAGGTCTGTTTGGCATACACTCCAGTCAGCACAAGTTGTGGCAAAATGGTCATTCAAAAAGTCAAACTTTTTATTTTGGTAATATCAGGCCCTGTTTCCGCAGGGTCTTATTTAGTGTAAAAACTGGTTGAATTTATTTCTAGTTTGGCTGGTATTTCGTGTCCTGCTTGTTTGTTTACATTTATATTTGTCAGACAATTGTACTCTCTAATCATTCATCCCTCGTGCATAGTAGACTTTTTGAAAACAGTTCAAAAGCAGTACAGTTTTTGTTGTGGTGTTCAGGTTTCCAGACTGTGATGAGTCTTACCCCCGCCCAGAGGACTTGCAGAGCAGCCCTGAGCCCACAGACCAGTCGTCTTTGACAGTGCAGAGGGACTATGGCTTCTGGTGCCCTCGAGAGTTGAAGATCGACCCTGAGCTGGGCTACTCCTTCATGGGCAGAAAAGACTGTTCTCCTCCTTGTCCTTCAATGTATTTCAACCCAAAAGAGCTGACGTTTATGCGCTACTTCATCGGAGTCATATCCATCCTCTGCCTGTCTGCAACTCTCTTCACCTTTTTGACATTTCTTATTGATGTTACAAGGTTTGAACCCCCTTATGATCATTTTAGAATATTTTGCATTAGAAATATTGTCTAAAAATGAAAGACGATGTGTTATGTTTGTCTATAGGTTTAGATATCCAGAACGACCAATCATCTTCTATGCTGTGTGTTATGTCATGGTCTCCCTGGTGTTCTTCCTTGGTTTTCTTTTGGAGGAGCGGGTGGCGTGTAATGCAGCCAGCCCTGGCCACTTCAAAGCTGGAACCATCACACAGGGCTCACACAACAAGGTAACCTCGGGCTTTAATGATTTCATAGAGCATAACCCATAAAGTCTGAAAATATCTGATACTATCGTCTCCTCCTCAGGTGTGCACACTGTTCTTCATGGTGCTGTATTTCTTCACCATGGCAGGCTCTGTGTGGTGGGTCATACTGACAATCACTTGGTTCTTAGCTGCTGTTCCTAAATGGGGCAGCGAGGCCATAGAGAAGAAAGCGCTCCTCTTTCATGCAGTGGCCTGGGGCCTCCCAGGGGCCCTGACCGTCACCCTGTTGGCCCTCAACAAAATTGAGGGAGATGGGATCAGTGGAGTGTGTTTCATAGGACTGTATGACATAGACACCCTGAGGTGGTTTGTTCTGGCACCGCTCAGCTTCAACGTGGCGGTGAGTACAGTGGGAGTGAGTGGGTACATGAAAGAACAGTCAGATAGATATGTATGTGGGGGGAATAAAACTACATGTATATGCCCAGAAGTATTTTAGTCTTTGAGCTTACCATCTCCTCCTACAGCTGATTTCACATTTCATTTTTCTCTTGCTAAATCCTATATTCTCTGTTCAGGTGGGCGTGGCCCTGCTCTTAGTGGGCATTGTGGCTCTAAACCGCGTCCGGATGGAGATCCCTCTAGAGAAGGAGAACCAAACCAAACTGGTCAAGTTTATGATCCGCATGGGCATCTTCTCTGTGCTCTACCTGGTGCCCCTGGTCACTGTCATATGCTGCCATTTTTATGAACACACCTATCGAACCCTTTGGGAAACGACCTGGATGGAGGAGAACTGCAGATTCTACCACATCCCCTGCCCATATAAGGTATTCACACTAATAATATAATCATGTTATGGCTCTAGGCACAAATATCAGCATTCTCATTTAAATTGAACTGCTTTTATGAACACTCTGCAAATTTCATATTTCAACAATGAATAATTGAAGAGGAGAGAAGACCCCTGGGATGGCTGTCCAAGGCTATTTTATGTCTTGAAACAGATGAGTTCTGTCATTTCTGCTGGACACTCACTCACAAATATTCACCATTTATCTCTACTTTATGCCCCAGGCTGTCCTCTAAAATATATTTGTCTTCTTAAAGCCCTTTAAAGTCATAGGGGCCTATTTAAATACATTAAACTATACAAACACTTTGTTTTTTGATAAGTAACCCCTTTATTTGTCATACATTGCAAATGTAGTATAACACTGTATATTTAAACTTCAAAAAGTATTTTTATTTTTGTTGAATATTGTTGGGGTTTCTATGTATTGCTTGTCTAGATATTGGAAATTTAACAGTAGGCCTTCATTTAGACAAAATGTAAAAACATATTCATGTATATTCAGAACAGGGCTGAAGAGCTAACAAAACAACATACCCTGTAGCTTGAAAATCTCATACATTTGGACAAAGTCTTGAATAATAAAACAGATGGCGTTGCACATCATTACCTCAGTTAATCTTCCTGCAGAAAGATAAAATACAGTACCTCAGCAGTACCATTTTACCCTTGTGTGTCTGGCTTTTCCTGTTCTCAGAGCCTCCTCACTCTGTGCTTTGGACTTGCTCGGTCATGCACTGCTGCGTGTCGTCTATGAGCCCTTTGTGGGCGTTATTATGAAGAGCAGAGGGGGTGTGCTATTCTATACAGCCCATCTCTAAATTATTAACTAAAATAAACCTGCTCTGGTCCAGACACACACAAGCATACAGAGCTAGCCCTGTTCAAATGGAGTCACTTTAAAGGGACACTATGTAACTTTTCTAGTAGAGAGTCTGCCACCTTCTTGTCTCTATTGAGATGTTATTACTTTGCTTGGAATGTTCTATAGCATTAAACTGGTCAGCATGAGACAAGTGGATAACATCACCAGGCCAAGTTACAGGTCGGATCTGTGAATAGGCAAACCTGCTCACTTAAATAAAAAGCAATAAAACACCTGCAGTCGAATAAATGTAGTCTCAGGCAAAGCAATAACATCTACATGGAAACAAGCAAGTGGCACATCCTCCACCAAAAATATTACATCATGCACCTTTAAAACCTTTTGTAACGCATTAGCTTCAACTATGATTAAGCAGATACGTGGCAGTTGTCAGGGCATTTGGTGCACTGTTGTTATTTGGTGCACTGTTGCTCATTTCTGTTTTGCTGTTGTTATTAACACATTTTTAGGAGTGATGAAAGCACCACTTTTGTTTCACTGATGAACCTCCTGACAGACTCATGCAGGTTTTGTTAGTGTTTTTCCTGATAATGAGATCAGAGTGCTCTCAGAGGTGTGAGTGACAGTAGGCTTGGACAGGACTGGGGCAGGTGCAGCCACTTGTGTTACTGCTGTGCGTGTGTGGACCTTCGTAAAGACAGACCCCCTAAGTCCAGTGGTAGCTTTGGAATTTCATTATTGCGCCATGTTACATGATCTTTGCCCCTGAAGGATGCGCTTGTTAAGAGCAGCAACTTCATGCATTTTAATTAAATATTTGGACAGAGATGATCTTTGGAGTTAATTTACAAATGTCTAACCTAGACTGGGAAAAGACATGTTGAGGAAAAAAACATAAAGAAAGTTGAACATTAGCATAAACCCATTCTTTACTGTGACTTAGCCCTGCAGTATTTTTGCAGATAGTAGACCTAGTAGTTCAACTGTTGCAATGCAATGTCCTGTAAGTAACAATGCACAATGGAGCAGAAATGCTATTATATAATATAATAAACGTCTTGCTTTTTTCCACTAAGGAGGCATTTTGCACAAACTCTTGCTCCCTCAGGTGGTGAATTGGCCACACTACATTAACATAAACAATTCTTCTATACTTCCCAAATGTTTACTCAATTTACAACATTACCCAGAATTTAGTTGGAAGCAGCAGCTGTGTAAATAATTGTACTCACTGGTTCTTCTAGTCACACATCTGTTTATCTTGTCTTCAGGTGGAGCACATCAGTCATCCATCTATGGTTTTGTTCCTTGTGAAGTATTTGATGATGCTGGTGGTTGGCATTCCCTCAGTTTTCTGGGTTGGAAGTAAGAAAACCTGTTACGAATGGGCCAATTTTCTACAAGGTCGCAGACGCAAAGAGTAAGAACTCAGGTCAAATCTTTGTGCGTCTAATGTGCTTATGAGTTGTTAACATGTCTCGTGATTGTTTTCTTTGTAGCAGCGGCGTAAATGAGTCCCGTCAGGTTCTTCAAGAACAGCCGGACTTCACCCAGTCTTTACTGCGGGAACCAAATACACCTGTTGTCCGCAAGTCAAGAGGAACATCCACACAGGTATAGGACGACATCAGCACACTTAGTTATATGCATTTCAAAATTAAAAACTGCCTAGGTTGGGATGGTTGGCATAAATACCAATCAACTCAATTCATGTGGGTCATTATAAAATCAGAGGGACTTACATTATAGTCAAAATACGATTTTCTGTATTTTAACTAAACAAATGACAATATATACCCCGTCTTTATTGCTGGTGGGCATCAGATTGGTCAAAAACAGGGTTTAACTGCTGGAACAAGGGACACAGAGCTCAAAACTGGAACTGTCCTGGGTAAATAGTGACATCAGGTCACCCTAAACAGGTTAGGTTACTCATTTCCCTAAAACATAGCTATCATAATTATATTTAATATTTTACAAAAAATCTTAATCTTAATCATTTATAATTGTATTTCATGGAGAGGTGCAGCAAATGCTTAGAGATGATTTTATAACTATTCCCTTGAATCCATTTGGTGAGCAAACATTTACAAAATGGTTATGATTTCGCCAATAAAATGTATGACACTATCTTAACTCAGTGTGTTAAATGAATAGTAAAACACCCAGAAAATTATATTTCTTGTGTGTAAATTGTGGCATATATAGAGGCATTTCCTCAGCACAGCACTAACCACCACTTAAAGGTTATATCCCATGAAATGCAGTAATAAATAACATGAAAATCTGTCATACACACGCAAACATGAATAATAATTCATTTAGTACTTTATAACACTTTACTTTATAACACATATTTTTACTGTTAATCTTTAGGGGACATCTACTCATGCATCCTCTACAAACCTGGCTGTTATTGATGACCTGGACAAACCACAAAGGACACACCACGGACACCCCTCGTCCACCAGGAGCAGAGGCAGCAGTGTCCACAGCAAAGCCAGTTATCATGGCAGCCAGAGACGCACACGAGACGACAGGTAGAGCCACCGCACTATCAGCTCACACTGTGCTTCCACATTTGCTGGGTGGTAGGGTAATGGTAAATGTTGGGGCCCGGTTTTGAGGTTATGGGTAGTGAGTGATTGTGATCATGAATTATTTCTTCTCCATGTTTATTGAGCTAATTAATAAAGGTCTGATAATAATAAAATGTCACCCATCAATCTTTTGGAAAATGTTTTATAGTAATCTCAAGATTTAAACTTTTTCCTATATTGACAGGACTGATTCAGTGACTCCTCATGCTACAGACGAGCAGAGTTCACGAGGTGCTGTGCCCCCAACTGACCAACCAGTGTCCGCTCACAGCAGCCTGCATCAGATTGATAATCACTCCAAACAGGGAAGCCAACGAGACACTCCTGAAGCCTCAAATACTGTGATCACCCACGGGACCACCACACTTGACCCCCCAGCCCCAGACAATGATGTAACCAGTGCCTGAACACTGCTGTAAAAGTTGGTTATAAGAATCAAGGCTGTGTATGTTTCCTTTCATCACTGATGGCACTTAAGACTGAGTGTTCATTGCTGTGGTCACATGTGGTGTTCACAGTCTTTGCACTGCACTGAATACTTTTATTAACTTCTGCAGCCGAAAAAGCAAAAGGGGAAAGGGGGGGAAGGACATTGAGTCGAAGGGATTTGGTGAAGTACAAGAAGTTGATACAACAATGAACTGAAGTCATATGTTTACTTTTCAATTTGGGATTTTCGATTACTGGAAAATGCTGGAGAAGTCCTTTCTTACAGGGTATACAAAATACATGCCTCTTGTTACAATCAACATTTTTGTTATTTTGTTGAAAATATGTCTTGCAGTCTATTCCCTTAATTTTCAAAAAACTTTACTGCACTGTATGAGTGACAAATATGGGCCTATTACAGTGGACCTTTTCAATTAACAATTTTAAGCTGTGAAGCATATGAGAAGGGGCTGTGATGCTCACTGTACAAAACTCTTGTGTGAAGAGAAGACCTACAGCTGGAAATGACAATGAAACGTGCATGTATTTAAAACATGTGGTTTAGCTCAATTTGTCAATAAGAAGTGTTTAACACTCGCTCCAATCATAAAACAGAACAGGCAGCTTGATAAAAAGACATCGTTCAATATCACACACTCTCTTAATGACATCAATATTGTTTTATAAAGGAGTTTTTCTCTCTTGATGTCTTATATCTGCACAGAACCTTTAATATCTATATTAAAGGGCTACTTATCAAAAACTAATTGTGGTATCCTCAACAGTGCACTTGCTGTGACAATGTTATTTCTGTTTGGTTACTATTAGCAGTGACTGTGAAGCCTCCATGTTTTGTTTCTTTCACAGTTCTCATAGTTTCTTTCTCTTGTCTTTGGTGAAATGTTAAAGACTCTATGGACCTACCTCACCTGTACTCACAGATCTGCACACAGGAAACAGGGTGTTTTATACAATAAAACTAAACTAAACACGACTAACCTTTATATCAACAGTAAACTGTATAATTTAATTCATATTAGATTACCTCTGGTCATCTAGTGGTCACTTATGTCATTGAGGACAGCTGTTTAATGACACAGTGTGCCTCACATCCTTCTGCCTTTAGCATCCCAAACTGCTTGTATTACATTTATCTCATGTCTCTTTTGGACCTATAACAATCATGTTTTACCATATAAACTTACTGGTGTGCAGCACAACTTTGTACAAAACTTTACAATGAAAATTTTAATGAATGCTCATTTTTATGTATTGACCCATTACGAAATGTCCTGGAAAAGCTGTACTTTTGCTGATATTTTCTGTCCAGCGACTTTCTAATGAACTGCATTTGTGACATTTACATTGGTGGTATAATTTTGTGACTTTTTTTTTTTATTGTACATGCCTTTTAACTTATTTGCAGTTTTAAACTGTCTCAACTACTTTTATATCCATTCTAATAAATTTGAAAGAAAAAACCTTTGTGGATAATTCACCCCAAGTTCTTAAATACAGAGAGATATCAATATTAACAATAATATTAGTAGTATTAGTATTAGTATTAATATTAGTATCCTAAAAATTGTATAAATGTGAAATTGTTTTTCTCAATTATTGTCAAATGTTTACAAATATATTTCAGATCTTTCTCTTTTGCGCCGCACAATTGCAGCCACGTCCTGTTTGAGTTTAGACACACACTCCTCCAGCTGCTCTGAGAAGTCTCTCAGCAGGCGACTTTGTTCATCCACAAAGAAGCGCAGCCCCAACAGGTCTGACTCCTCCTACAGACAACATCAAAGTGATATTACTTTTTATTACAGGTGATATTATCTTTGTGATTAGTGCATAATACATACACTGGGCCTGTGCCTGCGCAGACGCTGCAGCTGAGCTCGCACTGATGTCATACTGTGGTAGAAAACCTTCAGAGCCCGAGCGAACTCTGCATCACAACTGGGTCGGCCCGAACGACCACCTGCAACCAGGGAGAAAGCAGAACGTAGTGCTTTGTGTAATGTCTACACATTTGTTTAAAAAAGAAAAAGATATTACCATTCCTGGCAGTGAGTTGTTCTCTCAAATTCAGATTTTCCTTTTTCAATAAAGAATTCAAACTCCTCATCTCCTCTAAGTCTCTCTGCAGAACTCTGAAGGAACTGCTCAGGTCACAGTCCAAAGACTGACTCAAAAATATTGAAGGCCCATCAGTGGAAATGATGCGCTGAAATATTGAATTAACTTTTCATAATAAACTTACTGCAGAATCAGCAGGGCCTGGATTATCAATAATAAAGATACCATCTGATGTCATTCTCATCTCATCCAAAGAACATGTCAGTTCTGCACACCCCTCTGAAACAAAGTATTTTTTTTTTATTAATCAAATATATTAGAAAGGATAACTGATTGCCATTCATCTTATGTGAGGCATGAATGCACCCTGCAGGCCCCAGAGCTCCAGGACCACAGCGCTGCTCTGCAGATAGTCCAGCAGACTCTGTGACGTCTGCACTGAAGTGAAGTGCACTCGGTGATCCAACAGAGGATTAACATTGTGCCAAACGGCTGGAGTGTACAACGGCTGGGAGCAGTCGAACAATTTGAAACTGGAAAGTTGTATGAAAATACAATTATATTTATAACCCATTACATGATATTAAGTCTGTGCTCATGTGCAGCTTACCCTACTTGTACACCTCTGTTGTGGACCTCTCTTATCCAGCGCAGACCACAGCACTGCTCCAAGACCAACTGAAAGTCCAGGCGGCGTCCCAGTAGCTCTGATGGGTCAATCAGGATGTCATCCTCACTCAGGGGGCTGGCAGAGCACAGGGGACACTCTTAGAAAGACTTGACCACATGTTTATGTGTGTTAAAAACATACAGTCCTGTGGAGGAGCAGGGAACCAACTGTGCTTGAAGGATGGCCTCCTCTGTTCCTTCAGACCCCAAGACCTGCACGGCCACAAGGTCTTTAGTCCAGATAAATGTTCATTTACTATCTATATTACTATGTTCATCATCATTTTAAACACAGACCTCTAGTTGCTCTTCTAATGGGATGCGAAAAGCCAGAGTTTGGAGCCACAGGTGAGCAGTGCCCAGGAGCAGTGGCTCCACTGGATCCCAAAATGGGTCTTGGTCTCTGGTGGCTGGAGAAAAACTTTTAGATCTCTGAGGACAGCATATGTGTGGGCAGGTAAGGGAATAAAACAAAAACAACTTCAAACAAAATAATCTTAACCACAACAAAATAGTGCAAAGACCAAGAACTGCGTTTGCCTCCTTCTGCGCTGTCTGATGCTGTTGATACATTTCTTCCATTAGGTATTTACGGTTTACAAACTTTGCCTTAGACCACATCCACACCTTGAGAGAAGGGAAAAAAATATGTACAAAAATGAAAAGTGAATATTTGTAGTTTAATATTCACTGTAATACAGATGATTATAATACCAGTTTGTTTCCCAAAGTAGTGACTCTTACGACGATATCTTTCTTCAGATCATGGCCTTTTGAATCAGACAAAGCCAGGTTCTTGATCTCCAGTTTAAACTCTACACCCTACTGACAAATGTGACATATTAAAAAAACAAAACAACAACAACAGATCATCCAAATAAACTACACAAGTGTCATCAGGTGAACCTTGTGGAGTTCCTGGCTCATCTGGTTGGCCTCCGTCACCATAGGCATCAGTTTAATGTAATCATAGAAGACTGCCAGCAGACTCGGGTCGGTTTGGTTTGACCCAGGGCTGGACTCAACTGTAGATATTCAAGGTACAGTCATGAAAAGATCATTAAAAAAACAAACAAAGGCTTGTCCACATGAAGCTTGCGAACCGATGTGGATGCCTTCAGCTGTAGCCAACTCTGCCTGGAAATAGTCATAGTCAAAGCTGTTCCCATCGTCCCCCCCGCGCTCCGAGGGGAACCCAATGAAAAGGTAAGTGCAATTAGAGCCCAGAATTAACCGATCCTGAAAGAAAAAAAACAACTGTCAAATTGTATCATAACAAAGTTTGACATTGTTGTAAAACTAACCAGATGTTGCAGCACAGTCATCTGACAGATGGTTTTACCATTTACAATCA
>JACN01051271.1:0-13353 GCA_000787155.1 Scartelaos histophorus | reverse complement strand
ATATATATATATATATATATATATGCGGTACAATTGTCAGTAACGCATAACCTGGATTGAAGTGGTGGGTTTATGTTTTTCTTTAAACAAATTTGCTAAAGTCACTGCAAGATCAGCCGCAGTGAAACGTACAATCAGATCAGAACATACAGAATGTCACTGGGTGTGTTTACATGCACATCAGTATCCTGGTTATGATCGGGATTTTTGACTCATGAGCAGAACATCCTCTGTCACAAAGAGAACACTTATAATCCACTGAGTCGTATCCTTTAGTCCGACAGAAGCTGACCACAGGATTGTGGGATACCTCATAGCTTCTTAAAGCTGGTTAGGAACCTCCGAAGCTTCCTACGATAAAGGAACTCATGGTCATTTGTATTTTCCCTGGTTTATTGAATATAAATAATATATATGTAAGATTATAACAAGAAATCAGGACAGTCCATTTGATCATGCACACAGGATTATGAGTATCCCGGT
The DNA here is from genome assembly GCA_000787155.1 of Scartelaos histophorus. Classification (NCBI taxonomy): domain Eukaryota; kingdom Metazoa; phylum Chordata; class Actinopteri; order Gobiiformes; family Gobiidae; genus Scartelaos; species Scartelaos histophorus. The sequence continues at coordinate 12,870 of JACN01051271.1, read as the reverse complement.
TTCTTAGCACGCATGTAAACAGCAGATCCCGAATACTGCCATAACCAGGATATTGATAATATTGGGATACTAATGTGCATGCAAACACACTCACTGTGAGTCATGTAAAAATGTATCCTCACACACTACAGGAGAATTTGTCTGATTTTGCCTGTGATTTGCTTCTCCCTGAGTTTGGGGACGTGTGACCCGACTTTGTGTCTTTGTGTGCGATTTTGAAGCCACTGTGCTCCTCGTGTGTGTATGTGTGAGAGACTCTGCTCTGTCAGACTATAACCACATCCACACAGCTCACACATCGAGGTGAAGCTGCAGATTAGCGTTAGTGACTCTACTTCCTGTTTAGCTCAGTCAGATCACACGTCACCTTCCACTGAATGTGTTATGTTGGTGAGAGAAACTTGAACATAATGCAAACACATTCCAGTTTTGAATTAACTTTCCCAACACTGATATCTAAATAGTGGCATGTGTTTCTGGATGAACAGGTAAAGAGACACAGCAGTCTGGGAAACAGGGCAAACCAACAGCAAAAATCCAACCCTAAAACATGCACAAAAGAGTGAAATCAACAAAAGTGTGTTACAAATTAGCACAACCATAGACTAAATCGACAGAGCTAACCCGCTGGCTGCTGCGCTCCAAACAGGAAGCGAGCATTTCCATTTCTCTTTGGAATTGCTGTTGTGAGCCTCGTTGTTTTGGTCTTAAAATGTTCAGGTTAACCCACTCTACATGACTGTTTTTATTTTACTATTTTGTCCCAAAATCAAGAACATGAACATGAACATAATAACAGACAAATCAGGCACGTTCTTTTGCACAAGTCACACCTATTACCTTTAGCAACAGGTTTGAGGCGTTACTTCAACATCTATGCTCCTGATTGGCTGTTTAGTTGCTATGATACTCATGGCCGGAATTCAAAATATGGAGCTCGACTCCAAATTGGCCCCTATAAGTGCGAGTCCTAATGAGCTTCATTTGAATGGAACCGAATGCTGTGGGTAATGTCAACAATCACTTAATTTACTTCAGTCTATGGGTGCAACAAGAGAAATCAAAATTACAATTGAAGTAACGTTATTTCATTTGCAAACAACAAAATATCCAGTCTTACTATGACAAAAGAAGTTCAAACCGGGTAGTTTCGACCTCTACAAACCTTCTGAAATGTGTGGGATTCTTTTATTAGTTGAGCAGTTCACAGGTCAGTGCTTGCAAATTTTACTCCAGTGTTTAAAAGGTGAAAGTTGAAAGGAGACAACTATTAAAAATAAGAAACTGCAAAACGAATACCAGGAAAATCCCAATTACTTATTTTCCTAAACGCGTCAGCCCTTACGACTACTATGAAAAATAGATCGAAAATCACTTGGCCTCTTTCGCAACAATTCACTAAGAAAAGCAGGCTAAGTTTGTTAAGTCATTTGAAGACAATGTGGTAGAGCAGAGATGATACTGCATAGGCCCATGGGTAATGTAGTCTCTAAATGTGTTTAAATATTGATAGTAAACATATGGAGATGCATTACAAAGAGTAGAGTTCTAAAGGAAATGAGAACAAACAGAGGCTAATGGGACACAGCAGAGAAGCAGCAGGACTACAGACATACAGAGAAGAGAATTACTAAACCAGGTCTAAACCAGGTCTAAACCAGGTCTAAACCAGGTCTCAACCAGGTCTCAACCAGGTCTCAACCAGGACTAAACCAGGTCTAAACAAGGACTAAAGCAGAACAAAATAGAATCGCTTTATTTTTAGACCACTGTAGTTCAGAACAATATTGACATGAAAACAAAGCAAAGGGGCCTGAATCATGAGACAATTATGTAACATTGATTCACTGAATTTAATGTCAAATATCATATCAATATTATTTCATTATGGCCAGGAAAACATTAGGTAAGGGTTCAGGTTAGGGTCAGGGCTAGGATCATGGTTAGGGTCAGGGTAAAGATTAGGTTATGGTTAGGGTTAAAATCAAGGTTAGGATTAGAGGGAGTTAGAATCAGGTTTAGTATCAGGGTTAGGATTAGGGTCATGGCCAGGTTTAGGATCAGGGTTAGGATCAGGATCAGGACTAGGATATGGTTAGGGACAAGGTCAGGTTAGGGTCAAAGTTAGGATCAGGGTTAGGATCAGGGTCATGGTCAGGTTTAGGATCAGAGCTAGGGTCAGGTTTAGGGTCAGGGCTAGGATCAGGGTTAGGGTCAGGGTCAAGATTAGGTTATGGTTAGGGTTAAAATCAAGGTTAGGATTAGAGGGAGTTAGAATCAGGTTTAGTATCAGGGTTAGGATTAGGGTCATGGCCAGGCAAGGATCAGGTTTAGGATCAGGGTTAGGGTCAGGTTTAGGATTAGGGCAAGGATCAGATTTAGGGTCAGGTTTAGGATCAGGGCTAGGGTCAGGTTTAAGATCAGGGCTAGGGCAGGTTTAGGGTTAGGGTTAGGGTCAGGTTTATGATCAGGGTTAGGGTCAGGTTTAGGATCAGGGTTAGGGTCAGGTTTAGGATCAGGGCAAGGGTCAGGTGTATGATCAGGGTTAGCGTCAGGTATACGATCAGGGTTAGGGTCGGGTTTAGGATCAGGGTTAGGATCAGGATTAAAATTAGGAACAGGTACGTTTAGGGTTTTTGGTGAAGTGTGCTAACTAGGTCTTTGGAAAACAGCTGTAATTTTTAGACAAAAGAAAATTATGAATAAATAAAAGGTATTAATTAAAGGTGTATTGTGTCACTTTTCTGGTAGAGGGCCCACCACTTGTCTCTATGAAGATGTTACTGCTTTACGTACAGTACTCCAAAGTATGTCATTAAACTTGTCAATCTCTATAGGAACAAGCAAGAGATGCCACAAGGCCAATTTACAGGTAGGGTCTGCGAAGTGGCGACCACATTCACAGTCATAACACAGGTATTTTCAAGCAATAAAAACACCCATAACTGAATAAATGCATCTTATCTAATGTTTATTGTGGAATAGGCAAACAATAGCATTTCCATTGTAGCAAACCCCCAAACCTGAAAAGTTACGCAGTGCAATTTTAACTGTATGTAACAGATCACAAAAAAAACACTGTCAATGTCTATAAACCTTAATGTCTGCTGATTATTAAATTAACTCCTTCCTTGAAATACACAGCAAGCTTAGTTTGTTTTCAGGGAGTCCCCAAAATGGCATCTATAAACAGGAAGTTGAAATCCATGAATAGCTAAGAAGAAATGACCAAATTTCGAGTCATATTGTCCCACTGACAGCTTGGGTTACACTGGCCATGTTTACATGATGTTTTCTAATTCTGAATTAATTGTTCGAAATTAAATATTTCGGTATTAAAATATTGTACTTTGAGTTTACATGGAAATAACCATTCTGAATTGAGGTTTACATGGAGAACTGTTTAAATTGTCTCTATTTAATTCCACTATTAATTAACACTTCAGCTGCTCTGTTTGTCATTACACCACAGACACAAACTCGATCTAAACTTTTTCTGTGGTGGTTACGATGATAATGGAAAATTCTATCCTCACGTTTTATGTCTGTGAGCTGAGGAGGAGAAGGGAAGTGTGTCGGAGAAGGAGGAAGAAGACAAACTGAGTGGACGGCCACTCTACCTCAGCCCATTCCCACATCCCGCTCCCTGCAAATCCAATGAGCAGTGGATGAAAGTCCCAAGAGAGGACTGGAGGACCAGAAGGGCATGCGCTGAACAATCGGAATTATTTTAAAGAAGAATAAGTGAATTCGGCTATAAAATCGGAATAAACCACCCACTTACTTCAGAATTAAGTTTAATTCCGAATAATAATATTCATTGAGGAATTAAGAGTTTACATTGTCTTTTTGAACCAGAATTAATTTTTATTCAGAATTAATATATTTTTATTTGCAATAAAAGCTCTCATGTAAAGGTGGCAGATGTGAGGTGTTCTACAGTTTGACACAAGCCAGAACAGGAGTTTACAGCTGAGGGTGTCGCAAGCCTCTATCTGTCATAAAAACAGAGACGGCTTTGACAAGAGTGACACCACCAACAGGAATATGCAGAAGAGAGAGTTCACACGACACCAGTACACTGGAGAATCCCGAGAGTTTCATCAAGACCCCATATTACACCATTTTCTATTCTATTAGACCTGGAGTTGTCTTTTGTTTCACACAGACACATTTAATACACAAACTCTGCAGATTTAGGCTGAGTTCTCAAACTGAGAACACTTTGTGATGTCAGTGGAAGTGGTCCACTGTGTTTTAAACCATGGACCTATAACAAGAACTAGATAAGACACTCCCCCCGTGTGAGCGAGATCAATTAACAGGGCACCCATCATCAGAAAAGGTCAGATTTTGTATGTATTCTTTTTTGAATGTTTAAATCGTCCAAGTGCCTAAAAGTGCTCTAATTGGTCTGAACTGCATGCTTCTCCAGGTACTGCAGCCCCTGGGATTTTGGGCCTAGAACGTATTCTCCAACAGAGCACAATGCATTTTGGAAATTCAAACTGGTCGTGTCTTGACAAGGCATCCAGCTTTCACAAAGGGTGGATTTTGTAGGATCCTTTTCTATTTTCAGAACATAAACTTTAAAAAAAATGTAATCCTCAAAGCGTCTAAAAGTATTCTTTGTAAGAGTTATAAGAGCCTCGCCCCGCTCTGACCTGTGCTAGCTCTACTCTAGCAGCTCTCGCTCTGATTGGTCCAAACGCTCCACTGCACTTTACAGGCGTTACCCAGGTGGGAGGAGCTCGCCTGGATTGAGAAAGTAAATGCGCAAAAGAAAATTATTTTTGGGCCCATAAGCCAATGGGCACAAGCCACTGAAAACAACACAATGCCATCTTGGGTTTACCAAAGATTTTATTATAGTTCTGTGGTTTGGCGGCGAAAAGCTAGTAATCAGGAAGTAATGCGGCCAAGAGCACAAGTCATAGAAAACAATACAGTACCATCTTGGATTCACCTTCCAGATCTTATTATGCTTCCACATTTTAAACTCCACACACCATCACTAGAATAATTAATTTGATAATTTGATTCAGCCTTGGAACTGCCAATCTCTACTGAACTACAAGGTTAAAGGAGCTGTTCATTTGAAAACTGCATGACAATTTTGAACAGAGCGTTTTGACCTTTGGAGATGTAGACAGACTAAGAATAAAGGGTTACTCAAACATGTGTGAATGAAACAAAACACAACTGCAGGTCTGTCTGAGAAGGGAACAACATTCTAACATGTCTTAAAGCTCACAAGAGTCAGTTTTGCGGAATATAAGACCTTTAAACGTAAGTGTTGACATGTGAGTTAGAATATAGTCTTTCCTTAGTACTGACAGTGAGTTTGAACCATGAGTATGACAAGGCCATGGTTATGAATGAAGCTCTGTTGTCTGCTCAGAGAAGGGGGTTGTCCTGTAGAGAAACTCCAAAAATTTGATTTTGTCAAAGAAAATTCCAAACACGTTGAGATCCAGGTCCACTTGAGGATACAGAATGTGTGGAATGTAAACAGAATGAGGGGACTACGGCAGTCGCTCGGAGACTGTCACACACACAGTCACACTTCACACAAGGTGGGGGGGTTCTGCATGTATGTTTATGGGGGAATGTTCAGCAGTTAAAGCGGTGACACAAAGCTCAATCTCCAACGGACACCTACAGCTCCGCTCAAACAGTGAGAGATACAGGACTACATTCATTCTATAGTACTCCCTACAACTGTACAACAATTTATCCGTATGGAACAGATAATACTCCCTAGAGCTGTTAAACAACTTGCTCTTATGGAACAGATAATACTCCCTACAACTGTACAACTCACCCTTATGTTTTATTATTTAGTTTTCTGTAGGACAGTGTACATTAATAAACATTATAATAATGTACTGTAAATATACCAGAGGTAGGTTTCATCGGCAGTCTCCCTAGAAGTTCATAAATATAAAAAACATAAACATAATTTTGTTAAAATACAAATATAACGATCATTCAAACACACAGTTATATACATTTACATGGCCATTAAAAAAAAAAAAAAAAAAAAACTTTTAGTGCCTTTTTTTTTTTTTCCCCAATTCAGTTAGTATTTACTTGTTGGTATTTACTTTAAATACTTTGTGTAACAGATAATACTCCCTACAGCTGTACAACTCACCCTTATGTAATAGATAATACTCACTATATTTGTATTACTATATTGTATTTTTTACTAGTTCAAAAACATTTACATAATTATGCCTTATTTATCTGTTGCTATTTTTGCTACTCATTTAGAATCTATTATTACCATTTACAGTTTTACTTTACTTTAATTATCATATATTGTGATGTGTGAGCTACTGTGTCCAAGCCATTTCCCTTGTGGATCAGTAAAATTTGTCTAAAGCCTGAAAAAATACAAAATGGATTTAAACTGAACATTTTCCGGAGCCTATGATCAGTCCGAGAGTTCATGGTCCTGTTTATGAGTTTGATTTTCAACCAAAAAGTGCGAGTGACAAACTGAAAAACTGTTGGCTAACACTTGCTACCCTGTGACTGTAATTTTCTTTGAGGGAGATTTGTTTAACAGCACAAATCAACTGTTACATAAGCCCCTGCAGTCCATATCAGACCGCCCCAAACACAGATTACAACACGATAAGTTCTGAGCCAAAGTTTGTGGTTGAATAAACTGAAAAGACGTGGAATTTGAAGTGAAAGAAACAACAAGGATTTGACAAAAGTGAAACTAAACGTCTTGATCAGCTTCTTATAATTCCACGGGGTTGAAATGTGAGCGAGGACAATGCCAGGAAGAGCTCTTCGGTTAAGTGGATGGTGCAGTCCCACCCTCTGAGAAATCGCAGCTGATAATGTTGCAATGTTATGGACTGAGCGGCTCTGTGGAGGGTGTGGTACAAACGAACGGGATGGGGAAAAAAGAAAGCAAGTCATTTTATTCAGATTTATGCAACAAGCAACTTCTCCCATAATGATTACAAATCTTTTCTGTGGGGGATTAACTGTTAAGACGTAACATATTTAGATCACCAAGTTACCTTTTATTGTTTTGAAAATACTTTATTCAAGTTTTAATCGCTTTTGAGTCTTCTCTCCCTCTGCTCCTCACACCAAGTTACTTCCCCTTCAGAGCGCTATCGCAACCCAATCAGCGCGTGTCATGCTAATGAAACTACTGCACATCGCATGGGGTTTGTCAAGTTGCTGTGCACAGTTTCATATCATTTTTTTGAGTATCTATGGAGAATTGTTCTGGGTGATGTAGGGGTGGGCAGAGCCTTGTACAGCAAAGAAGTTTAGTGCCATTGAGTGAGATCACACCCCCACTTTATCAATAAAAACAAGCATATTATGGGACAACTACAAGTTTAGTTCTGGTCCAGTCCTGTTTTAGACCAGGTTTAGGTCTGATCCATCTTTAGTTCTGGTCCAGTCCTGTTGTAAGCCAGGTTTAGTTCCAGTTCAGCCCCGCTATAGACCCGGTTTAGTTCTGGTCCAGTCCTGTTGTAGGCCAGGTTTAGTTCTGGTCCAGCCAAATTTTAGACCAGGTTTAGTGCTGGTCCAGTCCCTTTGTAGGTCAAGTTTAATTCTGGTCGAGTCCCATTTTAGATCAGGTTTAGTTTAGCTCTGTTCCAAATTTACTTGTGGTCCACTGCCGTTTTAGACCAGATTTGGCTTCGGACCAAGTTTAGTTCTGGTCTAGTCATGTTGTAGACCAGGTTTATTTTTAGTCCAATCCTGTTGTAGCCTAGGTTTAGTTCTGGTTCAGTCCTGTCCCGTTTTAAAACCAGGTTTAGTTCTGGTCCAGTCTTGTCCCGTTTTAGACCAGGTTTAGTTCTGGTTCAGTCCTTTTGTAGGCCAGGTTTAGTTCTGACCAGTCCTGTTTTAGACCAGGTTTAGTTCTGGTCGAGTCCTATTGTAGGTCAGGTTTAGTTCTGGTCCAGTCCGATTTTAGACCAGGTTTAGTTCTGGTCTGGGTTTAGTTCTGGTGTGGGTTTAGGTCTGGCTCAGATTTAGTTTTGGTCCGAGCTTAGTTCTGGACCTTTGCTAAGTTCAGATTTCACTGCATCAGAGTTTCTATTTGTAAAAGTTCCTAAACAAAGCCACTTCCTTCCCCTGACAGAACAAACACGACACAAAGAAGCTTTCCAGACACAACCGAAAAACTGTCCCAAAGGAGTCTGAAAGAGGATACTGGCAATACTACTGCTACTGCTATTACTGCTGGTCCTGCTTTTACTACTACTGCTGCTGTTACTGCTGCTACCACTATTTGGGGCTTTTAATACTGGGATGGAAGACGTAAAATGCCTTGTGACAAAATAACAATTTTTTCCCTGATCGATTTTGATTTTCGATTGGATTTTTTTTTGTTGAGGAGACAGAAAACACTGTGGCCCGGGCTTAGAGCTTGCCTTGTACTTGTACTTGTACTTGTACGCACTTGGCTTATTGAGAGGTTAGAGTGCCATTTATAGAACTTTTGGCACAGACTACTACTTACGTATGTCTGTGGTGTATCATTATTACTATTACTACTAATACTACTATTACCGTTACTCCTAGTAAGACTACAAATAGTACTGCTGTTGGTACCACATTACAACAGCCATGATAAATAAAACTAGTACTACTGCCACATTACTACAGTACTCTTCTTCAATGCAAATTCCACCACAGAATTGTGACCCGTCCTCAGCTCAGTGTCAAACTCTGGACAGTGGAGAGTTGTGATGTCACAAGACCACTTCCTGTGGTTCAGGGCTCCACAGCAAATGAACAGAGGAGACAAAGAAAGAGACACACACGCACACACTCACTCTCTCTCACTCACACATATACACACACACACACACACACACACACACGCACACGCACACGCACACGCACACGCACACGCACACACAATGACAGTCACAGAGTCTGTGAGCTCATACATTCTCAGGATTCCTCACAGTCCAGATTGTTCGATATTGTTAAAAATGTTCAAATAATTATTTTTGCTCAGTCCTGGAGCTCAACAGTCTCCTCCGATTCAGAGCTGTACACTCCAGCAAAGTGAAAAGGGTGACAGACAAACACCACACACCCCTTCTATTGTCGTTAGACGTTTCTGCAATAATACTGTAGTTTGTACTTTCTTTGGTAACACAGGCAGTACCGGGACAGGCCAGGTGCAGAACCTGTGTCAGAGGAAGTTCAGGTTTGTCAGAGATCAGGCTCCATTTGAAACAGTATCTGAGGAGGAGCTGAGCCTGGGGCTGAACTCAAGCAGCTTCACTGACCTACATTTAACTCTGTAACACACACCTTCAGATTCTACGCAATATTATATTCACCATCCACTCACTATTACCCTCAGTGTCACATGCACTGAGGCAGAGCACAAGGGCACATTAGGCATTTAAAGGGACCATCGAACACAAACCCTGCATGCTTAGGCTACTCTTTTCTCAAACACTCTTCCACCTTGTGAAGTCATGTGGTAATACAGGGAGTGCTCAACTATAGTTTAAAACTCCATACAATTAAACTAGAATCAGAGGTGAAATTAAACTTTTACACTGAAAACTACCACTGCATGACATCACAAACAGAGCATTTGGAGATTTGGACATGTAGACAGACATACAGACAAAACACATTTACAGGTCTATTTTGGAGGAGGGAACAACAAAAGTTTTGCGTAATAAAGCACCTTTAAGAAATCCTTCTGTATAAATAAATAAATGAATAAATGAATGAGTTATCTTGCAAAACAGTCCCAGTGGTGCAGAGAGTCCTGCTCTCCTCCACACGCACGCACGCGCGCGCGCACGCACGCACGCACACACACACACACACACACACACACTTTAACCATTCCCTGGACTGTCGTCTGTCCAGAGACACAGGAACAATCACTGTCATGTCTCTGTAGACAACTAACGTGATGAACAAATAGGTAAAATATTAAGGACGGAACAAGAACCAAATTCAATACACAATGTCTTTGCAATCCAGTTTTTGGCTTCACAATTCCATCTTTATTTGATTTCCTGTTGCTGATGTCACTTGGAACTCCAGCTTCTGAAGAATATGCAGATTTGCCTGTGTTTTGTTTAAAACGTAAATGTAAATAACCTGATGCACACTGGCCTGTGCACTCGGGTTAACTAATTTCAAAGTTCAAACTCCTGCTGACGGAACGAAGCATCACGACAATGGAACAAGCCAAATAAAATCAAACTTAAATTAAAAACATACTGTATGGGAGAAAAGCACAGGCATCTTTCCCTCAATACATCTTCCTCTTTTTTGCCACTTATATAGAATTTATTATTACTATTTATATTTTTACTCTTTGTTATTATATTATATTGTGATGAGTGAGCTTCTGTGTCTAAATAATTTCTCTTGTGAATAAATAAAGTCTCACTCTAGTTACATTCACACACTTTTTTTGAGTAACCAACAGACTCAAAACTGCTCTGTTCCAACTTGTGATGTCATGAAGTGCACAGCTAATTTTTACCTTTAGTTCAGCAGAGATCGGTAATTCCACGACTGAAATGATCCAAATGAGATGAGAAAGTAGTGAACTAGTGAAAGTTAAAAACACATTGGAGCACTTCCTATATTACCATATGACATCACAAGGTGGAACAGAGTGTTTTCTGTTTGAGAGAAGAACTCAGCTTGAATCTGCAGGGTTTGTGTGTTAAACATGTGTGAATGAAACAAAACACAACTCCAGGTCTGTTTGTGATGAGGAATCTGAAAAAATGTGAAATATATGCGCTTTAATATAAAATGGGGCAAGTTTTTTTTTTTTTTATATTTATATTTTATTATAATGTACTTCGATTTAGCAGTTAGGACTGGGCAATGAGACATTTTTCACTCATATTGAATAGTCTTGATTTTTTTGTAATATTATTCACAAATAAATACAAATGCCATTTAAAAACAAATTTCTGTAACATAAACAACAAAAAGTCTTAATAATTGCCAAAATAAAATAAATAAAAAATAAATACATTCCTTCCTTGAAAGTTTGATTTTTGATCCAAACCACCTACTTTTAGTGACAGGACTGGCTGAACTGCAAAATTCTCTGATCTGACCAAGATTTAAAAAATTCTATCATCTTGTTTTCAGATTTATTCTCTACTTACTAGTTCTGAGACTGCTTCATTCTAGTCTAGAGGGAGTGTATTTTAAGAGAACTTAACAGTAAAATGATCTTGTTGCATGGACAGAAAATGTCACTACTTTTAGGTCATTTTCTGATTGATTTAAGTGTTCATATCTTTGGTCAGGATTTTGGTCAGGATTTTGTGCAGTGTGTAGACTCTCCATTGGAAGGAATGATTAGAGATGATCCAATTAAAATTACATTAATAACACATCCTGAGTTCCAATCACAAACCAGAATTCTCCATGTGCTGGTTCTTGTCCTGTACGACCCGGAGCCCACAGTTTGAGACGCCCTGCTCTGTCTGAGTCCCGTCTCCTCCAGTGTGTTTCCTGTTTGGGCCTCGGGACACAGAACAAACCACTGTCAAAATAATACGCTCTGAAAGACTGTGCCACACCCAGTGACTGCAGTCGCTCCTGGCCACGGACGCCATCTTGGCTCTAACCGAGGAGCAGACCAGTACAATGCCTGACGCTCATTTATACTGGATCATTAGGCAAAACAAACACGGCGGATTAAGAGATTTCTAAAACCCACACTGCATTTATGTGAAACGTTAGAGCCAGTGTTCTGACAGGGACCTGCAGCATTCACACAGGTCACAACAGGAACTTTTAAGAACTTTTAAATCCTCAAAATGACTAAAAGTTAGCTTTGTAAGTTTTAGCCTAGCCCTACTCTGAGCCTGCACTAGCCCCGCTCTAGTCATATCACTGTGATTGGTCAGAACTGGTCAACGAGCACAGGCCTCACTGCAAATTTCCCTAATCTGATCTGGCCAAGATTTTGAAACTTCTGTCAGGTTATTCATCTTGTTTTCAGATTTATTCTCTACTTACCAGTTGTGAGACTACTTAATTCTAGTTTAGAGGTAGCTTATTTTAAGAGAACTTGTCAAGATCACTGGTCCAGGTCTCCAAGTAGCTCCCCAAAAGTTTTCTGAATTGTAAATATTGCACTGTATGACAAATTTGATTAGCTCCCATTGTAAATGTATGATTTTGATACCTGACTTTGTGCCTTAAGTGGATAAAGGTTCATGTTTTATAAGTCTCTAACAGTTCCACATCGAAGTCTTGCTCAATTTCTTCTGATCACTAAAGTTAGTAGCTCTTTCACATGCTGCAGGACATAGAAGGGACATTTTTGTCCTGAGGGCTGTTACTCCCCTCAAACTGCCCTCACATCGTCTCTGATAAGTCTACATGTGAAGCTGCACTGACACTTGGGTTTGAGTTTTTCTATTATTGTATTCTATTGTTAAATATATGTGTTTCCAACTTCCAAAATGTGCTTTAACTGTTCTGAGCATAAATCCAGATCCACATGCTGAGAGCGAATGTAAATCAGGAGTCTCCAACCTTTTACCCTTGGAAGGCTATTTTTATTTCTATTTCCTCCCTCCTGTGGGCTCACCACTTGCGGAGGGGTTCATAGGGTCTGGGTCTGGTGCACAGAGTAATGGGCAGAGCTGCCCCCGCGACCCAGTTGGATTAAGCAGGAGAAAATGGATGGATGGATGGATGGACGTAAGTGGCAGAGTGCTAGTCCTTTTAGGTGTTGCACAAAATTGAGCTGATAAAACTCCCTTTAGATGGGGTGTATTTAGATGCCTATAAACATAAACCATAAATCAATATATGAGTGCACAATATTAGACATTAGGGGTGTAAGAAATTATCGAT
>JACN01012013.1:0-11076 GCA_000787155.1 Scartelaos histophorus | reverse complement strand
GAGGAGAGAACAGAAGGGAAGGATGGAGCAGAGGAGGGGAGAGGGGGAGAACAGCAGAGAGAGACGGGAGGAGAGAGGAGTGATCAGAGCAGAGGAGAGAAAAGAAAAAGAGAGGAGAGGGGGTAAACAGGGAGAGGAGAGGGGAAGGGCAGGACATAGCAGAGGAGAGGAGAAAGGAGTGAACAGAGGAGAAGAGAAGAACAGAGCAGCTGAGAGAAGAACAGAGAAGAGGTGGAATCACATGGTCAGAAAAGATGAGTGCGGCAACTCAATTTAACACTCAGAACAGCATCACCAGCAGCAGCAGCAGCAGCAGCAGCAGCATGGAGACCAAGCAAAACAACTCTGGATTCTGTCCACTTGATTTACAAACCAAAATGTAAAACCACACACAGACGGTATAAAGAACTGGACTAAGGAAGGGCGAGGTTTTTTTTTGTTTGTTTTTGTTGTAATCAACTATGTTGTTTTGGGTATTTTTAGGTATTAGGTATTATATATAACAATTCATCTTGTTAAACATCAACTTTAAGTGTAATCAAGCGTCCACATAAAACTAGAGCACAGACTGTATAAAGAAGTGGACTGAGGAAGTGCGACGTCTCCCATTCAGCTCCAGTCAAATGAAGCTCACTGAGGCTGTAGTTACAGGTGCAAATCTGGAGCTAGATCCATATTAGGGATAGGAATTTATTTACAGACTAAATAGCTAAATAAAAGCCCCAGGATCATGTAGAGCAGGTTAATACAAACATTTTAAGAACAAAATGAAGAAGCTTACTACAACATTTTTGAATGTGAAGCAAAAGGAAAGACAAACTTCTTGTAATTAATGCACTGCAAATTTCTCTGATCTGGCCAAGATTTTAAAACATATACCAGCTTATGAGGCCCGAGCCTCTTTCTTCTTCTTCTTTCTTATTTTTATTCTAACCATCCCATTTTTCAACCACTGAACAATGACAAAAAGTCTTTGCCAACTGTTAAAACGTCCGCTTCTCTAACTTTTGGCTATTTCCATTTTCTGAAAATAAATAAAATGGCTCATCAGCACCCCCAAACAAAACAAATGGATTAGGGAATAGGAATAGCACAAAAAAACAAAAAACAAAAAAAAAAAAATGCACGTAGAATGATGAAATTTGACACAGAAGTAGATCATGACAAGACAAGTAAAATATATTATTTCATCAATGCTGTGCACTCCACCAGGGGGCAGCAATATTGGATTAAAGTTTTCTAAGCTTTAATGAACTCCTCCTCGGGCGTTCATCTGAACGGGCTCAAATTTGGTGCACATTATCTCGTGGAACATCAAAAGTTATCCAAATTTTATATATGTTTTACAGCCTGTGAGCAGTGAAGCGATAAACATTTTTTTCAGAATTTTGGAAATTTGGAATTTTTGTTTAGAAACTTGCTCCCATTTGCAAATACGAACTCTGATTCAAATTTCAGTGAAATTTGAATCAGTTGTTAAACTCTCTGTCCTAAAGCTAATTAGGACAGAGAGTTTCCCAATTTCTCAAATTTAATATGGGAGACAAAAAATATATTTTTCAAAAAATTCAGAAATTTTGCACAAAAGTCAGTTTTGACAAAAAGTCAGTGACACTCATATCATATTTTTTACACCATTGCCATAGAGATGACATAAACCAAAAATACCATAAATTGGTGCAATAGCGCCTCCTAGCAATTTACACAAACTTTTCATTCAAAATTTTGCACACCCCGAGCCTCAACAGACTGATATATGAAAATACAAAAATATTGTAAACATGCCCCTTTACAAACAGGAAGTCTAGTGGCGTTAGTGGAGTGAGGCTACCGTATAGCAACCGTTACCAAAGCAACTGTTACCATGTGATGATGTCATAGACCGTGATGATGTCATAGACTGTAATGTCATAAGCTGTGATGATGTCATAGACGCTGCCATAGTGACCATAGTGACCACAGTGACATTAGTTGTGCTAGTGGCTACTTGTGGCTGTTACCATAGCAAGTGTTACCATGGCAACCATTACCATAGCAACGTTACATTTTTAACTGTTACCACTCTTACTATGTTGTGTTACCCTAGTGGTGTTACCATAGACCATATATATCAATGGACATAGCTAACGCCAAAATAGGAAGTGTTCTAGGAGGCTCTTCCAGCTCCTTCTGACCCTGACTCCAGTTGACTAACATTATGATCTTGTCACCCCTCTTTCTGCAGTTACTGCAGTGAGCCTCTTACTTTTGGTCTTAAAATGTTCTTATTAACCCACTCTACAGGATCCTGATTTTTTTGTTGCTATTTTGTCTGTCAAAAAATCCTATTCATAACATAGAGCCTGGCTCCAGATTGGCCCCTGTAACCATGAAGCATTGCGAGCCTCAATTCAGCAGCGCTAAGGGTGACATCACACTCACTTAGTCCACTTCTTTTATACAGTCTATGAGCGTGTAATGTTTATAATCTGTTTATTTTTTGCTATTTTGTCTGTAAGTCAGAACAGAGAAGTGGAGAGAGTGAACAGAGCAGAGAGGAGAGAACAAGGGAGAGGAGATGGGAAGAACTGAGTAGAGTAGAATTCCTGTTCCTTATATGGAATTCTGCTCCAAATTTGCCTCCTTTAACTGCTCGCCTCTTTGAGCTTCATTCCTGGGTTTCAGATGACGTCACATAGATGTCACCAAAAACAGATGAGGTCAGGAAGTAAAGCCAGACACACAGAACCCTGTTTACCTCTGCTAACTCAGTACCAAAATTGCCTAAATTCTGTGCAGTCTGTGGTTGCTGCAACTGGTCTAATCGGGAGAAAGACAAAGGTTTTTTCCATTTACCGAAAGGGGTTAGTCACAAGAGAGTTCAACAATCTCTGGTTTAAAAATGGAGGTGTGAAAACGAACAATGCAGCAACCAATTTGTAACAGTAAGGATTGTGTTATTTATTACTTCATATTTGCAAAGGATTTTTTTGACAATTATTTAGAAAGACAAAAGCATTGTAAGTGAGAGGTAAACTGCTGCATTATAGGTCCTTGTCACGCAGAAAGCTTTATATGGAGCTAATTTTATTAGCTTACTGCTGTCATTTGGTATTTTATACCTTTTTATCTTTTTATAATCCGACCAGATACAAAACCGTGGTCCTCCTCCAGGCTTTTAAAGGCTTTCATTTGGCTCAGTGTAATAAGAGGTCTGCAGCACCACATCATTTATTACATCCATCTCCTCAGCACTGGACAAATTGTAAGAAAAGTCCGACTTCTCCATATCGTACGGGTTATAACCTATATTTAGGTATATGACCATGAAATATTTATGTATTTTCGTGAATGTGGGTCTGTGCCGGCCTGTTCAAACTTTTAGTGTGCTCACTGTCACATTATGCTGTTTTGAAGTGGAGTAAAACACCTCCTGCCTCCATCTGAATTTCATGCATCATCAGAGTCATGTGAGTGAAACTGTGCAGTGTGACTGGAGCTGAGCGGGTGACGTGGCCCTCAGTCCACTCCTGTACAGTCTGTGCTCTCCTTGTATATACAGTATGTACACTTGATTGCAGCTTAAAAGTTGATAAGCATAAAAAAGCATAAAGCATAAAAAGAAAAACAGGTGAGGAATTGAAACCAAACATAGTTCTATAAAAAACACCCCCCCGCCCCCCAGAAGAACACATTTGATAAAAGAGGTGATCAGGTTTGTGATATCATGGGCTGAGGCTGTGTCCCTGTGGTGTGGGGACTGGTCATTATGGCAGTGGCCCCTCTCTGTGTGATCCTGTCTGACCCTCGCCCACTCGGAGCTCGGCTGCCATTTCAGACGGATGAAGCCATCAGCACCACCGACCTTTTACTACAAATTACTCACTCGCTCTCTCTGCCTCTCCATCCTGGCTGTCCTCCCTGCATCATCCCTCTCTCCACCTCTTCTCTTTCTCTCTCCATCCTGAGCTGTCCTTTCTACATCATCCCTCTCTCTTTCTCCCTCTCCTCTTTCATTCTCTCTCCCCCTTCTCGTCTTTCTCTCTCTCTCCCTCTCTCTCCATCCTGAGCTGTCCTTTCTACATCATCCCTCTCTCTTTCTCCCTCTCCTCTTTCTTTCTCTCTCCCCCCTCTCGTCTTTCTCTCTCTCTCCCTCTCTCTCCATCCTGAGCTGTCCTTTCTACATCATCCCTCTCTCTTTCTCCCTCTCCTCTTTCTTTCTCTCTCCCCCCTCTCGTCTTTCTCTCTCTCTCCCTCTCTCTCCATCCTGAGCTGTCCTTTCTACATCATCCCTCTCTCTTTCTCCCTCTCCTCTTTCTTTCTCTCTCCCCCCTCTCGTCTTTCTCTCTCTCTCCCTCTCTCTCCATCCTGAGCTGTCCTTTCTACATCATCCCTCTCTCTTTCTCCCTCTCCTCTTTCTTTCTCTCTCCCCCCTCTCGTCTTTCTCTCTCTCTCCCTCTCTCTCCATCCTGAGCTGTCCTTTCTACATCATCCCTCTCTCTTTCTCCCTCTCCTCTTTCTTTCTCTCTCCCCCCTCTCGTCTTTCTCTCTCTCTCCCTCTCTCTCCATCCTGAGCTGTCTTCTCTCTCTCTCTTCTCCTTCCCTCTCCTCTCTCTCTCCTTTACTCTCTCTCTCTGTCTTTCCTTTCTCCCCTCTGTCTTTCTCTCCTGTATCTCCTCTCTCCAACCTCTCTCTTTCTTTCTCCTTTTTCTCTATTCTCTCTCTCTCTCTCTTTCTCTCCTTTTGCCCTTCCAATCTCTCTCTCTCCCTCTTCTCACTCTCTCTGCATCATCCCTCCTCTCTCTCTCTCTCTCTCCATCCTGTGCTGTCCTCTCTGCATCACCCCCTCTCTCTCCCCCCTTCTCCTCTCTCTGTGCATCATCCTTCTCTTTCTCTCTCTTCTTTCTCTCTCTCTCCCTCTTCTCCTCCCTTTCTGCATCATCCTTCTCTTTCTCTCTCCATCCTGAGCTGTGATCTCTGCATCATCCCTCTCTCTCCCTCTATCTCTCTGCATCACTTCCCTCTTTCTCTCCTTCCCTACTTTTTCTTTCTTTCTCTCTCTCTCTACATCCTAAACTCTCCTCTCTGCATCACCCCTCTCTCCTCTCTCTCTCTCCTATCTCTTTCTTCCTCTCTCCTCATCCTTTACCTTTCTTTCTCCGACACCCCTCTCTCTTTCTTTCCCCCTTCTTTCTCCTCTCTCTTTTCCTTTTCCTCCCTCTCTCCGTTTCTCTTTCCTCACTTTTTCTTTGCATTTCTCTTTTGTGGGCAGGACTTCCTCACCCATTTCCTGCAGAATCAAGGAGAAGGAAGCGAGGAAAGAGAAATGAGAGTCTATCTTCCTCTCCTCCTCCCTCTCATCTCTCTCTCCTCCTCCCTCTCTCCCTGCCCACTTCCCCACATAAATCAACAGTGGACAAACTCGCAGGCTCATTACGATTCTCACATTCAGAGTTTTTTTATTTTTTTTATTTTTGCGAGAGTTTGCTTGTTGCCGACAGTTGGTTTCGCCACCGCCGTATTTACCAGTAATGAGGAAGAGAAATTACACGTCAAAACTCCCACTTTGTTTACATGGCCGAGCTGCAAATCCACAATCTCACCACAAACTCACTTCTCAACACCCACTCGTATTTCAGGCCTAAACGGTCCAGATCAAAACAGTATTCACCAAAACAAGACTCCATTGTGTAAACGGGAGAGGGAAATGACTGCCTGTTCTTCTTCACTTGGGACATGCCGTGGCTTTGTACTATTGCCTTGTTTCTTTTGCCTTTGTCAGTTTCCTAGTGTGAACAAAACTCACACTTGGTTGTCCAGTCCTAAGGGCAATTTTAACCCATTTATCCTCGCCTGGATTTTTTTTTTCTTCATTTTGCAATTAAAATGACCCCCTAATGAAGTGTTATACTTCCAATACAACCTGTTATTTCACAATCTGCTGCTGTAATTGTGCCATGGCTGTAATTAAAGCTGCAGGACCAGAAATACAAATGAAAAAAAGAAGACAGGGAAAAAAAAATCACACCCTTTCAAACAAAACACACAGCAAACATGTATAAACAACTTTTTGGACATAAAAAATGCTTAATTTAGGACCTAGGCTACAAAAGTGCAAAATCTGAAGTCTGTAAGTAAACTAAAAATAACCCTATTGCCACAAAACAAGTTAAAATGCTCCATCACTTTCCTGGTGTCGGTCATGCAAACATGGAGTCATGTATTTGTACAATTTGAGCGAAACAAACCTTTTAAATAAAAGGGATGTGCAACTTCACAGACCAAGATGCATAATGTGCCATTTATTTGAGAAATAACTGCACTTAAAGCGGCTTTTTTAATTGTTACGAACACAGATGCTCAGAGCATCAACCATCTTGACTCTACACTATTTGGCAAAGTTTGGTCCAATCAAAATGGACGGAGCACATGAGTTTGATGGAAAAACAAAGTTCCCACTCACACTCGTTTTCCCGATGTCATCAGGCAGTGTGCGGGTGATAATACCAGAACTGTGCTCGGAAAGCCACGGCTGTCAACTTTCTGAGGAAAAAAGTAAGCTTATATGTTTTATAGTTAAAAGGTTATGTGCAGTCATATAAAACATGTACATGTCATTTATGATACCGTCAGTCTGGAGGGGTTAAAGGTTGTATGAAGAATTTTTTTTTTGTTTCAAATTGTCAGTGGAAGTTCGAAGTAGCATTATAGAGATGCAGCAACCTCATGAAAATCAATGAAAATCCATCAATTGTGGATGTGATGGAGCCAGCAAAGGATTAGGTTGTCAATCAATCCCTAAGTTTTTTTTTTTTGTAACTGACTTACTCGCTGTTTACTCGACCAACGCAGTGGTTCTTAGTGGCTTTTTTAAACTGTAGCTTCCTTGCAGTTAGCACAAAGTTTTTCAAATGGCAGACAACATTTTTTTTTTTTTTGAGGTCTCTGAAATGAGAAAAGTGGAAAAGGAGCAAAACCAAACTAAGGTGATTCTTGGATATTTCTTTCAGTGATGGCGTCACTGAAGCAGACGAGGTTCTAAATACTGACACTTCAAGGTAACATGGCTGTGAAATTATGTGGACAAAAATACGAATTCCATCATGTGAAGCAATTTTAATGCTAAGCTGGTAGTTGTGTGTTGTACTGGAGGTATTTTATGTTTTTTTGGCCATGGTCTGCTCAAGTTAGTTTGCAGTATATTTGATTTGAGTGTTTTTCTTTCTGAGTGCTTTGCTTTGCTAGCGGCTAACAAATGTCTTGTGCAGACAAAGCACATGATGAATGTCCACGTTAAATCAATTTACAACAACTGTTTTGTAAATTATTTTGTGCAGGTATGTAAGGTACAAATGTTCATCTGGTTAAACTGTTTTATTGTGTTGCATGTTACAGAGAAACATAAACACATGACAATGACATTTAAAGGTGCTCATATAAATTGGCCACTGGTAAAAAGTTATATTTATTTCATGTTGTCTTACAAAAATGCACTATATGATCACAAGAACTATTTACAGAGCTATTGGCAAATAATAGTGTATTGATGATCACTTTAGTTTAGTTATTACAGTATTGTAATACATATTTAAATATTTAAAACCCTGATCATTATTATTAGAACTCAAGACGAGATGAGACCAAGCACATGATGAATGGCCACGATTACATGATGTTTTTAATTCCGAATTAAATTATTTCAAATTAAATAGACCAGATTTAAATGATTCTCTCCTAATTCTGAATTAAGGTTTACATAGAAATCAGGTTAAATCGTCTTTATTCCCTGGGGAAGGTTCTGATTGGACAGAGACACGAACGTAATTATGTCTACAGAAGAAAAGTCACAATCAGCTGCTACCAGAGTTTGGATTCTTTTTTCCACTTTTGCTGTTTTCTGCCTCGGCTCTTTCCATTATCTGTACTTCTTACAGCCACTTATTAGAAAAACTGTTTTGGTTTGAGACCAAAGTTTGCTCCGGGCGTCTTTTTGCCGAGTGTCATCGTGTCAGAAGAACAACCTAATGAGCGTGAACGACCCGAATGATTTTTAAGCAAAATAAACGTTTACATGATCACGGAATAAATTAAATCGGCCACTCAATTAAATAAACCACCCACTTATATCAGAATAAAGTATAATTCCGAATAAGTTTAATTCTGAATAATGATTAGGAATTAATTGTTTACATGCTCTTTTAAAGCGGAATTAACTTTTATTCCAAATTAAATGGTTTTTAATCAGATTTAAAGCTCTTATGTAATGGCAAATGTCCACTACAGGTCAGTTTATAACAACTGTAACAGCTGTTTTCTAAATTTTTGGATTTGTCACTTCTTCACAAGATCAGCGAGCAAACGGGAACGGAAGTATTTACACTGAAGAGTTTTTCTAACATTCTAACATCCAAACCAAATGAGTTTTATTTACAAGAACTGATGTGTTTCATAAAGATGAACTAATCACTATTATAATTGAATCAGTCATAATCAATATCACGTTCATTTACACAAAGACAGAGCTGATGTGTGACAGAAGAACCCTGTGTTTACTGTGTGGTCTGACAGGAGAGAGGGATGACACAGAGAGAGGAGGACGAGTGAATGAGGGATGGAGGGAGGAGAGGACGGCCATGCATCATTCACACTCATATGAATGATAGAGGGATGGAGGGGAGAGAGATGGAGAAAAGGAGAGAGGCAGTCAGGGATGGAGAGGGAGAGGAGGGGCATGCATCATTCACACATGTATGAAGGATGGAGGGATGGGTGAGAGAGAGAGAGAAATGGAGAGAGGAATGGAGATGAGGCGGTTGTGCATGTGAAAGATAGAGGGACAGGTGAGAGAAAGAAATGAAAATAAGGTGATGGATGTGGATGATAGAGGGATGGGTGAAAGCGAGAGAGATAGAGGTAGAGAGGGATGAAATGAAGAGGTCATGCATGTGAATGATAGAAGGATAAATGAAAGAGAAAGAGAGAGAGGAATAGAAATGAGCAGGATCGAGCATGAAAACGATAGAGGGATGGGTGAGAAAAAGAAAGAGAGAGAAAGAGAAAGAGAGAGAGGAATAGAAATGAGCAGGATCGAGCATGAAAACGATAGAGGGATGGGTGAGAAAAAGAGAGAGAGAGAGAGAGAGAGGAATGGAGATGAGCAGAGCTGGGTGAAAGAGAGCGAGGGAGAGAGGGAGAGAGAGGAATGGAGATAAGGAAGGCATGCATGTGAATGATCGAGGGATGGGTTAAAGAGAGAGAGAGAGAGGAATAGAAATGAGGAGGATCGGGCATGAAAACGATAGAGGGATGGGTGAGAAAAAGAAAGAGAGAGAGAGAGAGAGGAATGGAGATGAGGAGAGTTGGGTGAAAGAGAGCGAGGGAGAGAGGGAGAGAGAGGAATGGAGATAAGGAAGGCATGCATGTGAATGATAGAGGGATGGGTTAAAGAGAGAGAGAGAGAGGAATAGAAATGAGGAGGATCGGGCATGAAAACGATAGAGGGATGGGTGAGAAAAAGAAAGAGAGAGAGAGAGAGAGGAATGGAGATGAGGAGAGTTGGGTGAAAGAGAGAGAGGGGGAAAGGGAGAGAGAGGAATGGAGATAAGGAGGCCATGCATGTGAATGATAGAGGGATGGGTGAAAGAGAGAGTGAAAAGAATGAATATGAGGAGGTCATGCATGCAAATGATAGAGGGATGAGTGAGAGAGAAAGAGAACGAGAGAGAGGAATGGAGATGAGGAGGCCATGCATGTGAATGATAGAGGAAGAATTGAAAGAGAGAGAGAGGAATGGAGATGTGGAGGGTCATGCATGTGAATGATCAAGAGATGGGAGAGAGAAAGAGAGAGAGAGAGAGGAATGGAGATGAGGAGGTTGTGCATTAAAAAGACAGAGGGATGGGAGAGAGAGAGGAATGGAGATGTGGAGGTGAATGATAGAGGGATGGGTGAGAGAGAAAGAGAGAGATAGATGGAGCGAGAGATGTAGAAGAGGACAATTGTGTATCATCCAAACAATCGAGGGAACATGGGGGAGAGAGTGATGGAGAAAAAGAGAGAAAGATTGAGAGATGGAGAGGAGGGCTGTGCATCACACACAAAAGATGGAGGGATGGGTGAGAAAGGAAGAATAAAAAAGAGGCAGAGAGTGAAGTGAGGGATGGATGGATCTCACACAGCTGAATGATGGAGAGATAGGTGCAGGATGGAGAGGGAGAGGAGGGTCGTGCATCACAAACTCACGAATGATAGAGGGATGGGTGAGAAAGAGGGAAGGAGTGAAGGAGGGATAGAGGGAGAAGACAGAGAAACAGAGGAAAGAGAAGGAAAGAGGTAAGTTAGAGAGGGAGAGAAGGACAGTTGTGTATCTTTAAGTCATGTAATGAGAGAGGGATGGGTGGGAGAGTGAGATAAAGAGGGAGAGAGAGAGGAATGGAGATGTGGAGGTGAATGATAGAGGGATGGGTGAGAGAGAAAGAGAGAGATAGATGGAGCGAGAGATGTAGAAGAGGACAATTGTGTATCATCCAAACAATCGAGGGAACATGGGGGAGAGAGTGATGGAGAAAAAGAGAGAAAGATTGAGAGATGGAGAGGAGGGCTGTGCATCACACACAAAAGATGGAGGGATGGGTGAGAAAGGAAGAATAAAAAAGAGGCAGAGAGTGAAGTGAGGGATGGATGGATCTCACACAGCTGAATGATGGAGAGATAGGTGCAGGATGGAGAGGGAGAGGAGGGTCGTGCATCACAAACTCACGAATGATAGAGGGATGGGTGAGAAAGAGGGAAGGAGTGAAGGAGGGATAGAGGGAGAAGACAGAGAAACAGAGGAAAGAGAAGGAAAGAGGTAAGTTAGAGAGGGAGAGAAGGACAGTTGTGTATCTTTAAGTCATGTAATGAGAGAGGGATGGGTGGGAGAGTGAGATAAAGAGAAGGAAAGAGAGGGGAGAGAGAGGGAGTGAGAGAAGGATGGAGAGAAGGAGAGTCGTGCATCATTCATGCCTCGACACATCTGAATAATTTTATTTTTATATTTTACAGAGTTTGTGTTTGTGCAGTTTCCTCCTGCAGCCTCACCTACAGAAAACATGAGAG
>JACN01151599.1:0-19549 GCA_000787155.1 Scartelaos histophorus | reverse complement strand
CTGCTCCGTCTGCGGACACCTCCACCACTGCAGCCCGGGCATGACCTCCAGCCACACCGCCTCCTTCCCGTGAGACACTTGCGGATTTTCTTCGCCTTTCGCCACGGATAAAAACTCGTGGATTTCCGAGCGTGTTTCGGACCGTCCCACTCCGCTGTGCCCCGGGATAGACGCGGACCATGGCGGAGCGAAGTGGCCGGCTGAGCTTCCCCGGGAGTGGGGCTCTGAACCGTCCCGTGCCCATGAACCTGTTCGCGACGTGGGAGATAGACGGATCATCCCCCAACTGCATCCCGAGGTAAGGAGCCCGACGTGCGGGTGTTGTCTCGGAACTTCACCGGGGATTGCTTTGTCATGTCACCGGAACAGCTCCAGCGGCACAACGGTGCATGGGCAGAGTTTGTCCCGCTGCCAGTGGGATGATGCCAGGGCCTGTCAGTGTGGCAGTGTTGGCACATATTGGTTACTGCACTGCTTATTTACATGTGGAAATGGATTTACATATAATAACATAATCTGGTTGCAAAAGTCAGGTTGAGTGATGTGTCAGGAGTTGCAGATTATGGCTTAATTTGTCATTGTTAGAGGCAATTTCTGATGGTGCTGAATCCTTCTCTTTGCAGTTCAGATTTTGCCTTATGTCATCTTTTTATATATCTTTTAATATAATATCTTTTTGAGGGAGCCCTAGGTCAGTGGCTATTTCTTGTCACTTATTCAATAATCAGCAACCTGATTTAAAGTTTACCACCCATTTGCTCGAACGTTCTTCATATAGACAAGTGACATCACCAAGTTACAGGTCAGATCTGTGGAGACATGGCCTGTCATGACACATTTTCAAGTGCTCAAGTAAATACAATAAATGATACTATTGAAACCAAACCATAAAGCAGAATTATCCCCCCCAAAAACTATTCTAAATGTACAAGATTGCAAAAAAAAATCATAAATACTTAGCAGAATGAAACACTACCATAAAGCAGAATTATCCCCCCAAAACTATTTTAAATGTACAAAATTGCTAAAAAACATCATAAGTTGCAATAAATACTTAGCAGAATGAAACATTTTAGTACCTAGTTTGCATCTGTAATGAGGCATAGAAGTTATTAATTCAACCTTGTATGGTTTAAATGTTATTGTATAGCCAAAAAACAACCATAAAGTGCAAAAAAAAGTATACAGATGATAAATATTGACCTCATTTTGCACTTTCATATCCTGAATTAGAAATCGATATAGTAATGATTGTGACAAGCCTGCCCCTCACTCTAAATACATGTTTGTTTTATGCAGCCTATTTTTCAGCAGTATAACACATGTATTTGAATAAATGCTAAATATAAGTTTAATTCTACACTGAAACATTCAAGTCAAGGCATAATGGAGGCATAACATAACAGACCCCCCAACATTAAAGTTATATAGTGCATTTAATTTTTTTGCATGTTACAAGTTAAATTAGAGTCCACACACACCTAGCACTTCTTCTAAGCTGCCTGATTGTGTCATTTGGTTGGTGGCCTATTTGTCATCATGTAACTCTCTTAGTGTGAGAAACCTGCTGAATGATCTCATAGACTCACGCTGTGGTTAAAGCCGTGCTAATGCCCATAATCATGCAGTCAGCTGTCAGCAGTGATAACCCGCTTTATGCTAGAGAGGCAGGGCTCTGCATGGTGGGGGGGACTGACCCCTCTGTCTGGAGAAGATTATGACCTCTTAAACTTAACTATCCTGAGAATTAACTGCATAACATACTCACTGGAACGTTATCAGTCAATGTATTTATTTTGTAGGAAGACTGGCTGCACGGCAATGCGTCAGAATGATTGATTAATCTGAATGGCATAAGTGTGTTAGTGGAGCATATGAGCCGTGATGTAATGAGCTTGGTGTAAACCATTCACTTCTCTAAACTTAAAGAGAGATCTGTAGGGCTTTTGTTTTAAAAGTGCATCATTCATTCACCCAATCATAAACATGATAATGACTGTGTAACTTTCGGCTGGAGGGTCTGTCACCATGGAGATGTTGCTTTCCCCAGAATTTTTCAATGTGTGATATTAAACTTTTCTATTTCCATGGAGACAAGTGTCATTTCATGTATAGGTTCGGTTTCTGGAGTGGTGGTCTCGCTGACAGTCAAATACATTTGGTAAAAACACCTGTGATTAAGTAAGTTAATGTCAGATTGTGATACATTCCAGAGAATGAAATCTTCTGTAAAATGGCATCAGGAGATGCCATTTTATAGCCTCACAGGCCACTAGCACTGACACTAAAACACTAAGTGTTAAGCATGAAGTGTTTTGCCCATTGACACAACAATAGTGCTACCTAAGAGAGAATAAGAGCCTTAATATTTCCTTTAATGAACAAGCCCATTGCTCCTGAGGTTGTCAATACAAACGTGATACACAAGTGATAGTCCTAATTTGCTGTGAGTGAACTGTTATTCCAAGAATAGATCTATCAGTGTCATGAGATTCTGAATATTGAAGATACTTTTTACCTTTTATGGGCTCAAATCATTGTTGTTGTTCAAAGGTACCTGCACACAGTCCTAAAACTGAACTTATAAAATAAACTGTAATACACTTTTGTTGCTAATTGATGTGTGAAGAAATAGAAAACTACGTGCCATATTTAATCAACTCTTTATTCTTTCTTGTTCTTTAGATTAACTGCAGCTATTACCTTCTCCTCTTCCTTGAATTTCATATTCCATTACATGAGTCACCTCATCTTAAGTGACGCAGTGTCCTGTAGATGTCAAACATTTTATATAACTTAAGTCCATCAAATAAATCACCAGTATGGACTATAACTTATACAAAATGACAAAATTTCAGCGGCACAAAGCATTGGTTTCTTTTAAATTCATCGGGTCTCTAATATGAGGGTTGAAAAGTTCACTATATGACATAACTGCCCTTGTGAATATAATAAGGTCATCTATGTGTTATTATCTTTGGTTCAATCCCCCTTTCATCTGAGAAAAAACAGGAGAATTGAGGAGATGACCTTGTCCCCACTACAGGATTACAAGACTCTGTTCAATATGTGGAGCCAATACGCAGCAGTGATCCATACACCAGATCTATAAGACTCACTGTGTGTGGATGTGGGAGAGGTGTAGAAACTCAAGGCAAGGACTAATAATAATAATTCTTATGGTAGGATTTACCATAACTAGGTCACTTTTTGTGTGGAGGTCATGGATATATCATTGCTCTGCTTGGAATGTTCCACAGTATAAAAAAAAGACTTTCTGACTGTGAGCAAGGTTGCTGCTCCACAGATCTGACCTGTAACATTCCAGACAAAGCAATAACATCTTCATGTAGACAGGCACCTTTAATAAAATAAGGGAGTAAGTTGAAGATACTATTGCCCAACTAATAAATAATTAATAATAACAAATTAAAATAAATGAGAATGGTACAAGCAATGGAGACTGGCATGGTTACTTAATATGAAAGATTATATGACCGTATGAAATTTGTATGAGGTGCACTTGATACAGTGCCAAATAACTGACATTGAAGATCTGTGCACATCAGACATTCAGAGAAAATATCATAGACTTATTTGAAATTGGTAAAAAAGTGGGACACAATGTTGGAGCATATATAAAAAAAAACAACAAATTCATAAATTGTCTGAAGGTTTGCTTGGGTATTGTATTATTCATATTGAAATAGTATCAAATGCAAACCACTTTAGTCTGTTCTTTAAAGAAAATACATGATAAATGGTAATACTGAAGCTATTTTATATCACTGACACAAAAAACAATTAAAATAATATGGTACAATATGCAATAAATAAATAAATAACTAGCATAATGAAACACTTTAGTAGATAGTTTGCATCTATAATTAGTGATAGACAATTTCTATTCAACCCTAAAGATCATATCTCATTGTAGAACAGGAAAAATAACAAAAGCTCTCCACTAATACAAAGATAAAGTACCCCCAAAAATGATCGTTCCATCTAACAAACTGTATATTGAACGATAAGTCCAGTAATTATTGTGAGAGGCCTACATAATCCTCTTTATTGTCTTACCTGTAAAACACAAGATCATTTTCTGGTATAGCTGTTCTGCTGTGTGCGTTTCTGCAGTTTTTCCTGTGCAGCTAAAAGCCTTATTACGTCTTCTTCCCCCTCTGATCTGTCCCTCTGGCCTACGCTCGGCTCTGATGTGTTGATGGATGTGGGGCTGATTGGGCTGTCTCTGA
Source organism: Scartelaos histophorus (assembly GCA_000787155.1). Lineage (NCBI taxonomy): Eukaryota > Metazoa > Chordata > Actinopteri > Gobiiformes > Gobiidae > Scartelaos > Scartelaos histophorus. Next base: position 15,296 of record JACN01151599.1, on the reverse strand, counting down.
ACTGAGCTGCACAATCTATGGATTTATCTGGCTCTTTCTTGAAATGTGAACAGGTTTAAGAGATAGAAACGTTTCGACTCCAATCCCGCCGTCTTTTTCACTCTTTCAGATCTCATCAAATTGAAAATGACTCTGAAATCTTTTCTACATTTGACCGCTCCTGGACAAGTGAGGGATTACACCAGCAGTAAGATTTAAAGTAACCCAACCATGGCTGTTTTAAAGTGTAAAAAAATCTTCTAGACAAACCATTTATACACATTTTTGTACCATCATTCAGCCAGTGCTTTTGGTCTGTTAAGTAACGCCCTGCAGGAACCCACCACCAGATGTTGAGCTATGAGGTCAGGATTAAGATGTGCTTCTTTTTCAAGTTAATGGGCATTGGCGACACATTTTTATAGAAGGAGTAAAGTTGTTTTTTTTTCACATAGTATGGTATTTAGTGAGTATCGTATGTAACATCATTTGGTTGCCATTTGAACATGATGATGATGACATTGAACATCCCAGAAAAGGAAACCAGACAAGGAGGGAACAAGCCCCAATTTATGGCCAACAACTTGAAAATCTCATAAATCTAAATGAGATTTCGATTCATGGACATAGCAGCAGTCCTTGTGATAGAGACATATTTTTGTTCCAGGCCTCACTGTCGCTCCTCTGCTCCTCCTGTAATGTTGATTACATTGGCTCTTGGTCTGTGCAGTGCAGTGCTTTGCTGTCTCTGTTCTCCTCTATTGACCGCTGTCCGTCAGGGTTTGGACAAGTGAATAACAGACTCCACAACTGTCATCATCGGCTGCTATAAAGGTGAAATCTCCATCCACAGAGCTCAGTTTGTTTTTCCTAGAACATTTAAAATTTTCAGTACGATAATGGTGATCTGTTTGGAAATTGAGACGTATTATTGTGTTGTTTTGATGCACTACTGGATCAGCTTTACATGTTTTACTCTATTATTATTTTTGACCAGTAATTAACAGGGTCTCATGTTCAAATCCAACAATTTGTGCAAGGATAGTAAAGCTAGTATTAAATGTATATCTGTTCAAAGTCCAGATGTGTTACAGACAGACTGTTAAATGAAATTCGAAATCTCACATTAATCCGTGCACACTGGTTGGTTTTCTCCATACTGTATTTTTTGGTTTCAACTAGCAAAAGTACTCGAGCTACTCTTGGCCACCATTAGTATTTTATTTAACGGGTTCACTGTGTTCCTCTTTGTATAAATCTTATCCTGTTTAACACAGTCCAGTTTCAGTCTCTTCTTCAGTAGCTGTGGAGTCCCTAAATCCCACATCTATTAAAGCTGCTCTTATGGAAGTGTCTGGTGTGATCTGTATTCTTCGGTTGGGCGGTCAGTCCAGGACACTTGCCTCTCCACTATCACACTTTTTATCACATTCATATTCAGGTGAGCCATACGGGTTTACTGATGGAAGAGGGAGCACATGGATAAATGCAGATAAATCTATTAAAATGTACTGCTATCTGAAAATACATGGTACTACTACCCTTAACAAGGTATCAGATTATTGATAGTATTGTGAATGTTGTTTTGAAGGTGTGCAAAATGTAGATATTGTGGAGTGTTTATAATTTTACCCATTGGTGTGCAATTTATGCTATGGTGTCCATAACAGGGCACATTCATTTGTCAGACTTATGCACTTTTCAGCAAAAGCTTTTCAGCCTGTTGTGTGAATGTTGTAACTGAAAGAAGTTCATGTTTATACTTTTAAACCTGTCTTTATTACACTGCTGCAGTATCATGCACTCTTGTCACCTTGTTGTGACACAAAAAAGAGGCGCTTTCATCTCCAGTGACGGTGCACTGATTCCTGAAGAATGACTTGAGCCTTTTGAAGTGTGAATCACTGAGAGAAAAAACATTAGTGTTCAGTCCTCTCTAAGCTAAGGTTGTCCTGAGACTGAGGTGCTAATAGTTTATAGTCAGTGTGTGATATTGACTATTATGGGAAAAGAACCCAGAAGTGAACATACATAAGGAGACAATATGAACATCCTTGGCTTATTATGGGATCAAGTTGGGAGAAGCAGACTGTATTGATGAGAGTGAATGAAACTATGATGGCATGAGGCAAATAGCAAGATCTGGGCAAATAGTATCTCTGTAGCAAGACTGACAGATGCAACGTATATTCACACACCACATTTATATGTGAAGGACACAAAGACTATATGCATTGGTGAGGCATTAACCACTGAGCTGCTTCTGCTTTCTGCCAGTTCCATCCTGTGAGGAACAAACAACTTCAGAGTTGTTCATCCATCACAGGATGGATGGTCAAACTTTAACATTCTAATTTTATAAATAATCTGTCTCACTTAAAGGTGTTCTACTTTTTCTGGTGGAGGGTTTGCCACCTGTTTGTCTCCATGTCTTTTGCATTTATTCAATTACAGGTATTTTCCCAGTAGAAAACATAGCCTGTGTAAATGAACATAGATGCTGCTCTCCAAACTCAAAGTGTTCATGGAAGCACCTCATGCTCCATTGACTCTGTTTCCAATTGACTTTACACTGAAAAAATGTCACCCCTCTGTGTGATGTGCGAATCCATTGTGTCTCTGTAACAGCTGCTGTGAGCCTCTGCATTTTGGTTTTAAAATGTTCGTATTAACGCACTCCACATGATCCTGCTGCTTTTATCTCACTCTTTTGTCCTTTAACATATTCCTATTCCTAATATGGAGCTCCAAATTCACCCCTGTAACTGTTGCTCCCATGAGCTTCATTTGACTGATATCAAACTCAGTCCACTTCTTTATACAGACTCCAGCAGCAGAACAGTTACATATTGCACCATCGAGCTACTATCCATTGACCCATATATAATAGGCTCTTGCTGATTCACCCTCTTAAAAATACTAGTCGTGACACAGTTTTATTAAGTACCTACCAACTCAGTATGAAACCCTGATGGTAAATGTTGGTATTCTTGACGTGGGCGCTGGTGGGGCTGTCCTCTGTCCCCCTGCCCTATCTGGCCCTATCTGCCTTCACAGATCCAGATACATCTCCCTGATACAGAGTGGTGATTGATGGGGCTGTGGAGTGCCAGCCGGTCCCAGTAGGCTGCTCATATTTGGGCCCGTTGGAGGCGAGAGTGCTGAGGGCAGGCTTTGAACCAGCCCGGGACACATGCTCTTTTGTCCTCTGGCTGCTGGGATGCTCACACTCAGAGAATTTAGAGTAGGACGGATGGGAGGACAGTCAAAGTGCTGCATTGTCTTATGTTCCTCATGTGTGCTGTTTGTCCTGTTGTTTGCACAGCCCGGTTAGGAGATTAGAAAAAGCAGTTTGACCAAATGACCTACAGTGGTGAAGAAGGGCTAGGAGATCTGAGAAAATGAATCACTATATTTGAATTTATTTTGAGCGATCATACATTTTGATTCAATTTGAGCTCATCTTATTAGAAACAAATTAATTGGTTTTCAATATTTCCTGAACATTTGAGCTTGACAAACTGTTACTCATCAAAAACATACCTGGATATGTGTTTTGTTTCATTCACACATTGTTAATCTGTCTATCTCCAAAGCTTAAAATGCTCTTTTCCACCTTGTGATGGCATGTGGTTGCTTAGTTAAAAGCTACATTTTACCTTTAACTTGGTGGACATTGGCAATTCCAGGACTGAATTTATACAAATGATTCGGTGAATAAAGTTTAAATACACAGCAGAGCACTTTTATTACCACATGACATCACAAGGTGGAACAGTGTTTTCTGTCTAAGAGAAGAACACGGTCAAAATATTTATTTATTTATTTATTTATTTATTTATTTGATAGGGACAATGCACATTAATGAACATAAGTATAAAACAAATGTAAATATGCCAGATTTTAGCTACAAAGCTAATTTTCATCCGTAGTCCCTAGGAGGGCAAATACATAAAAATACAATGTATAATATAAGCAGCAAAAACAAAAATGCAGTGTTTGTTTGTTAAATGTGTGAATAAAACAAATGCACCACTGCAGGTATGTGTGCCATGAGAAAACAACATTAGAAAATTGCGTTAAAACAACATTAAAACAACATTAGAAAATTGCGTTATATCAGCGCTTTAATAAGTGCCATTTCAAACTAAATTTCTTCCTTCATCGTCTGAGTTCTGTTCAAATACCACATAATTTTACTGATGTAGGACTGACTGGACCTCAAAGACCCAATCGTATAATTAACCATTAGAAAGGACAGAGCCTCAATTCAAATTTGACAAATTGCACGGCCATACAGTGCAAAGTTTTTGAGGACGTCCAACTTTACCTAACTTATTTTCTTGTTGAAGCCACCTTGACCACACATCCCAAACATTTTTCAAAGCTCATTTTGCAGAGTCGGCTGGTTGGAGCTACACCTGGTGTCCTGGTGTTTTCTTCCACCCTCCTGAGTCTGCACTAGATCCTTCTCACTTTTCCGCTTTCTGTGCAAAAAACGACTCATGGAAATTCACTGGTTCTGACCATTTGCAATACATACTGCCTCATGAATTAATTTTGTCATAGATGCTACCAGTATGTTTATTTTTATGTATGTGTTTATTTATTTATTTATTTATTAGGAAAGGGCTGTGGTACATTCAAATATTGTAAATGTGCCCAGGTGATTTGAGCTCATTTTCATCTGTAGTCCCTTGTGATATGCCAGATGTGATATGCTAATCCAACTATAGATTATTGATCAATTAGCCTGATTTGAAATTTGTCATTTTATTTAATGAATGAAAGCAACACAAGATGCAAATGGCTACAATATTTTTACATTTCTTTGTTTGGTCGTTTTCCAGTATGGAGCTCAACAGGGATTGCAGGACCCTGTTTCCAGAAGTAGTTTTACTCTTACATTTTTTTCATAACTTTTTAAAAATGCATATTAAAAATTTGTGTGACCACAAGACCTTTAATGTGATTTATATCTGTTTGTGAAACTTAATAAACTACAAAGTAATGAAAGCATTTTGCCAAATCTTAAAACAACTGTGTAATCAATACCAGGTACCACATAACTAGTTTGCTGCAGTGATGTATTTGAACTCTTATTTTATTTTTTTCGAGGATTAATGGGGAAAAAAGAATGAGAAATGTACTTCCCATCACACTTCCTCAATATATCATAAACAAGAAGCTGAAACCCATAAATATGCAACATTTAACATCCCATTCCTCCTTATGTGAAATAAACTCTTCACTGTATCTAGAGAATATGAAGTCTTGTTTTAATCTAGTTCTCTAAAGAGCCACTACATAAAAATCATCATGGAAAAACAAAATAATACAGTCTTTGGGGAAATTATAACAGAGTATAAAGGGAGCGAGCAGGCAGCCAGGCACCAAGTCAGTGAGGCATGAAGCCCCTCAGCTGGAGGCAGGGTCGATCCTCCGGGTGGTCCCCCAGGACGAGCTGCGTCAGGACACGGATTACATAAAACCATCTGAGAGAGGAAGAGAGGGAGGGAAGCAGAGGAAAAGAGAGAGACACACACAAAGCAACAGAGAGTGAAAGAGAAAGAGAAAGAGAGAGAGAAGGACAGAGGGGATTGCTGACACAGGGGTAGTCTTGAACTCATGGACCTGTATATAGTAACAAAGCACATTAGGCCACAATCTGGATTATTCATGATAAGAGTTTGCAGGGCCTCTTAAATAAAATAAATATAATAATGCTGACCAATATGTTGTTTTTTATTATTGGGTGCTACAGTTTGGTTTATATTTTAATGGTGAATAACTCATTATATTTGACTCAATACAATATTTAGCCCAGCGGTCCCCAACCTTTTTTGCCCCATGCACCGGTTTAATGTCAGACAATATTTTCAGGGACCGGCGTTTAAGGTGTGGCGGATAAATACAACAAAATAATATGATATGAGCTGCATTCCAAGTGGTGAAGCAGTTTTGAGGGCTTCATTGCCTCATTCGAGAGTCGGTCGCCGCATATTATGCAGAGCGGCTCGGTGCAGTGGGAATCTCCTGTTGGGATAAATCCCTATTTTAAGTAGGACTCCTGATATTGTCTATTAAATGTAGCTTTCTTTTTCTTGGAAGTCGTAGGCTCCTCTTCTGTCTCCTGGCTGGGCCTTTTCCCCTTTGCAAAGAAACTTTCCAAAGACGTTTGTTTTTTACTCATCATAGCTCCTGGGTTTTATTTTAGCGGTGACCGAGAAGAGCCTGGACCTGCGTCAAGAGTGACATAGACGGATGTAACAGAGAATTGGGTCATTTTTAACAATTTTCTGTGCAGCCCGGTACCAAATGACCCACGGACCGGTATCGGCTGATTTAGGCCACAGAAATGTTTATCAATTATCATTTTAAGCAGTCTCCCCACAGCACTCTGTATGCTCTAAAGTATTGTTAATAATGCATTCTAATGTCAAAAATATTTATCAATACTAGATCTGAGTAAGGATTTCTATAACCGGGTCACATCTTTAAACCACCACTTTTTGGGTGGTTCAGGTCTGCACGATATGTAGAAAAACACTTGCGTGCCTTGTGACAAACATCACACACATGCAGAGAACAAACAGACACTATCCTATTTATAATACGTCAAATCTAAAAGTCTACTTCAAATGCTGTGGTTCTGCAAGGCGTTAAATATTGTTCCGTTATGGTTGAACAAACTAATTGGCACAAATGTGACCCATAAAACCAGGATTATAAATACCATGTTTCCTTTGTGGCTCATTTCTCTGGACATTTAGTGATTTCTCAAGGCTAAAATGTCAGTGTGGAGCCGAGGGGCAGCAGCTGCTGATGCTGTGGTGTTTGTGAATGTTCAATGTGGTAAAAATAACAGATCTCCAGAAATCAGAACAAGGCGATCACAGTGAGACTTGTACAAAGAGGAACCAACAAAAAGCAGTTTTCGAAATCTTATCCGAAATCTGAGTGTGATTTTTTATTTTTTTGTATTATAACTGTATTCATCAGTGACCTGCTTTAATAGTGAATATAAAAAAATGCATTTGGCCCATTCTTCAGTGCTATTGGGGCTGTTAGTAGCAATGGGCCCTGCACCCGGGTACCACCTCCAGATCTTAAGCCAGGTTTGGTCAGGACCAGACTCTCGCAGACAAAAAAAGAGATTTAAATGAAATGTAGTTGGTGTGAGACAGGAGGATGTAGTTATAGACTTCACTGTGAATTGAAATGGCTGAAAATGAGCATAGCATCAGATGTAGCACTATTTCAAACATATCAGAAGCCTTCTTGATGTTATTTCAGAGTGACATAAGACTTTGTACTTTTCTGATGCCGTTTCTCTCTTACAACCTCAAAGGGGAGTTCAGACACATATTTCTCTTCTATTCTCCGCTCTTTACTACCTCCTCTACAGTTTGAAGCTCTCTTGTGGAAAGTGCAGCTCCTGGGGCCACCGTGCTTCCAAATCACTGTTGTTTTTGTGGGAAAACACAACTCTGAAAAACACCAGTCTCTGTTTCTATGGTGATTGTATTTCAGGGAGGGACGAGCTTTCAGTGGTTTTGCTGGAAGAAGTTTTGTTTCTTTCTATTGATTACAATACTAAAATGATTGATTTGAGGAAAAATAATGGGAACAAAATGAGCAACGTAAATTGCAGCAGCACTGGACACAAAATGTTAATAGTTTTGAATTTTTATTTTACATTTAATGCAACTTTTCAATTTGTCTCCAGATGTTCTGTAGTATGATATTTCCATTTAGCATTTACTCATTACAGATGTCTCTATTTCTCTCTTTCTTCTCGTTGATTTGATCTGAATATTAATAATTATAATTAGGTGTAATGTAACCTATAAGTATAAGTATTTTTACTTACATTTTATATATGTCATTCAGTATTTGTCTAGTCTGATTTATCTTCATCTTACGGCCTTCAGATGTTGTTTTTTTATCATATCAATGGGAGGTATTTTGGGTGGCCTTGTGCAAGACACTAGCTTTGGTGACTGCATTGATAGTGAATAAAAAGTTTATTTTAGTTATTTGAGTCATATTTTGTTCTGTTATTATTATTTTCTGATTATCCATTGCGATATATTGTCAAATCTTCAGAAAATCTTCAAATTAGGCCTATTAAAACCATTATTTCTTCAGTCTTCGTCATTATAAAGCCCTTTGTGTTTTGAATAATGCGTTGTAAATTCTCTTCTCTGTCCTCATTTGGGTTAATTGCAGGCTTAGTGCTGCATTGTGTGTGATTATGGCTTATGCAGAAAGCTGCCTAAAAAGGGAGTTTCTATTTCTGTTCCCTCACTTTTCGCTGAGGTTTCAGCTTTTTTTTTTTTTCCCTAAAAGAGCACAGCTAAGAAATGTAGGTCAGCTTCTTCTCTCAGACACAGTACAGTCCAAGCAGAAGTAAGAATAATGTGGTAATTAGGAAACACGCAGCTTTTGGTGGAGCTAACAGTGGGTGGTGCTCTACATGTTTCTTGATTTGGTCCTAATTTGGTCCAGCATGGTCCCAGTGTAGTTGTGTGAAGGGGCTCTATGTAATTTTTCCAGTATCAGCCTCTGTGTTGCCTGGAATGTTCAAAAGTTTGGCATTTCATTTAACTTGTGTTTATCCAGTTACAATTTTTATGGCTTAAAATACCCTTAAAACATGAACATTCTAACTCTCTGCAGATTTGAACTGTAACATACCCTATTGTTGCTCCAGCCTGCTTAGATCCATATGTTTAAAGCCATAATGTAGCATATTCCAGGCACACAATATCATCTCCATGGATACAACCAAGTGGCAAACCTTCTGCCACAAAAGTTACATAGTGCACCTTTAGACCTACTTGCCTTTAACATTTTATCTGATGTTGTCTTGGTTTATGCCTGGTTGAATCTAAGGTAGGTGGTCCCTGTTGTTAAGATGCACAATGTCTTCTACTTAGATGTGAGTATGATAATATTGGCAACAATCTATATGTTTTTAATATACTTTTTTCAAGTATCCAAATCACATTATTTAGCTAGTTGTTGGTTTAGATGTCAGACAAATATGGAAGGGCTATAAACACAAACATGCACAATAATAATCACTTGATAGCTTGTTTAAAATACTAAATTATACTATATAATTTGTTCAATTTGTACTTTTAATCAGCTTTTTATATTGATACTTTGCAGTGACATCATGCTGGGGGTGTTGTGTCTTGGCAAAATATTCACAAATGACCATGAAGACACACTATATACGAAAACTTAAAACTAAACAAAATGGATAAAAAAAAAAATAGGAGGAGGTCCTGTTGAGGTGTTTGATTTTCAATAGAAGAGGTGAGAGTGACAAACAGGAAAGCTAATGGCTAATGCTAATGAGTTTATGACTGTAATTTTATGTGTAGTTGTAGTTCCAGCCAAGTCAGCTCTTTCTGGTCAGATTAGGTAAAAAAAGAGCTCAGATTATAGTTTAACATGAGTAACAGAGCTTCTAACACAGTAGTGCTTTCAGTTAGCTTCACATTCCCAGAGAATGTTGATGACATCAGTTGCAAAGTATCAATAATTATTTATGTATGATCATTTTAAAATGTGGTATTATACATATTATTGATAAGTGGATATATTTGCCCACCTGTCGTGTTTGTGCGTGATGGTGACTCATATAACCTTTGTGTGCTTTTGGACAAGTGAATTGTGGGTAAGTCTTTGGTTGCCGTGGGAGACTGAACCCTTTCATCTTTGCAGCAGAAGTGAGCATTCATTAAAATCTGGTGTCAGGACTCAAGCCCATAAACGCAGCTCTGTGGCCTTTACAGTGCTGCGTAAGCTACATCTGTGAGGACCAAGTAATCCTCTGAAGTCTGAGCCATAGTGTTGGAGTGATGGTTAAATGTCCTATGACACTTGTGAGCCTCAAGACATGTTATAATGAAGTTACCTCATCCAAAACATACCTGTAGTTGTATTTTGTTGCATGTTAAAGTAATTCTTTATTATTAGCTCAAAATGCTCTTTACGACCTTATGAAGTCTTGAAGTAGTTTTCTAAATAATATCTACATTTTACCCTTTGTTTAGTAGAGACTGGAAATTCCAGGGCTGAAATTATTAAAATTATATTATTTTTCTTTGGCTCTGTTTAATATCTGGATTAGTGTAATTAATCCTGGTCAAGGTTTTGGATTCTTTAGACCCGGTTTTGTTTTCCTTCGTTACTTTTTGTACCAGATAAAGCTCAGATTTTGTTCATTTGTTTAGTTTTGTCTTTTGCTTACAGCAAAGACTCTCCCATAAGCAGAAAAACACACTTTTTAATCACACAAAATATTTACTCAGATGTGATTTCTCTGATCGCTGCCATGAAAATCCTGGATAAAGTTTTTTTCGTTTAACAATTAGGCCTGTTTACAGAATGCCAGATGGGACCACATCAGCACACGCTTTTTCCAGGTTACATTAGCTGCTTTTCCCAGGATCATAATAGAGAGAGGGATGTAAAAAGTGCACTCAAATCCTCATTTTAGGAACAGACATTCAGAATAACGTCAAAGATTAACTGGCGAGACATTGAAATACCCTGGTTGTCCCATAATGTATAAGAGTTATCTGGAGTTAGGCCTGTCACAGTAACACATTTATAATCACAATATATTGCTGAAAGGTGCATTGTGTCACTTTTCTTATGGAGGGCCCATCAAATGCATGTTATTGCTTTGTCCAAAATATTTCACTTTATGGCATTACACCTTTCTATCTTCATCGAAACCAAACCTGACCAAGTTACATGTTAGGTCTGTGGAGAGGCAATCTCACTCACAATCAGAATAGTTTTGTATTTCTGACCAAAAAAATCATTTATGATTAAATAAATGTAAGCTAAATGATAATATAAGGAAAAATAAATAACCATAAGAAATCCATGAAGAACAATACCCCTCACTAGTCACTTCATCACTGCAAAGGGCTGATAATAAGAATAATATTCCGGTACGAGAACAATGTTCCATTTTTTTTTTTTTTTGGCCGACAAACTATACATTTTCGGAAACCTCTGGTGCATTGCTACGTGAATGGTCACTGTAGGCGAGTCACGTCGCGTCATTTCACTTTCCGGCCAATTGGAGCATCGCTTTGCGATGCTAATAACCAGCCACTGGCGCTCGGGCCTAATTACGCAGTTAGGTCTAGTTTTTTGCTTTGAATAATTGATTAGTTACATGCATTAGCTAGTTTAATTAATTGTTTTTGCATCTCATTGCTAATATCACTATAAAATTGATTGCAAATAATATTTTACTTCCAACTTTGACATTAAAATGTGATGGAAATATCATTGTTGGAATTTCTTCTCCATTTGGATTCTGGTGACACGTTGTCAAGCATTAGAATAATCACTAGAAATTAAAATATGCAAGTGACCTACATCTTATTCCAGTGAAATTATCAATCAGTTACACTTATTTTTTTACATTGTGGTCTGGAAATAGACGTTTTTATCACAGAACCCATTCACCAACCAATGTATTCATTCTAATGGGCACCACATTGCCAGATTTGCTTTATCATTCTCATTCAGCACTGTGTCTTTCTCATAATATTTTTCAGTCTATTCAGTTCATAGATAATAGCCATTTTCCACACACATTCCTCACCTCTGCCCTTCTCTCTCAGAGACTCTTGTTTAAAATGTCCTTGGGGTTTTCTGTGTGTTTGTATAGCGTTGTATTCTCTGCACTCTGCTCGTGTCATGTAAACCCACAGCTGGAGCACTGTTTTTTATGCGTCAGATGCTTCCACCACAGACCACAACACACCCAGATGTTTTTATGACGAAACTTTGCCACAGTTTATGTCTCTAAAATCCGATTTGTCTATTTGCCACAATTTTCTTCGTTTCATATTGCTGCTTTCCATTCTGTCTAATAAAGCCGGCAGACATAAACGTGCTTGCAGTGGACAGCGCAGTTATAATTACATTGGCATTGATTGGAAATATATTGAGCACACCGGGATCCCTCCGGACACACTTCTAGCCCGTGTTAACTTTGTTGGCGGAGTTGGTATCTTGCTGGTCTTGCACTTGGCACCCTCTTTTAACAACCAAAGCTGTAGTCTTGTTGGCCAACACTAACGCTCTCACCCCGCTCCCCTGTGACCAAAGCAGTTTCACTTTCCATTGTATGTTTTTAATTGTTTCTAGGTCATTTTTTACACAGCGCACAGATGCTATTCACTGCTGCATTATTCATAGAGTACATGTATTATAGATTAAAGTCAGCATTCTGGTTTAGTCCTGCACAGCTGCGTCAGAGCTGCTCCTGTGCATTCTTATATTTTACTGTTCGGGCCAAGGTTGTGCGGTAAGATTTAGATTTACACTATTTTCGTAGAGTTATTCAAGATTACGGCCTTCAAAGTGTTTGTATAGAGCTTGTATAATCATTTTAATCCATACTCCTCTGAGGTAAATGCTACGCTTGCACAATATTGCAATCAGATATACTTTATGAGCCTATATTTCTGCCTTCTCTCAAATGTTAATGTTCCTGCAGTTGTTTACAATGTGAACAGAGACATAATTTTAAACCTAAATTGTAAATCTACTCACGATCATAAGATAAATATCCTTTCAAATCATGCATCCCTAAATGCTAACTCTTGCTGAAGCCTGCGTGAGTTACATTTTGTACAAATACTACAAATACTTCAAGATTTACTGTTACATTTGCCTTCTTTTATTTAAGGTACACAGTGAGCTTTATTGATCCTTGTATGTGGTCAATACTGGTATTTACAGTCACAGAGAAGTACTTTGCATTGATTATTCTTGGTGGGTGAAGATGGTCATTAGATCTTATTAAATAGATTTAACTTGTGACTTCATCTATTGACTCATTTTCCATCAATGTTTAGCTGGCTCTGCTTCAGGAAAAATATCTTTGCAAATGAACACATGTTTTTAAAGGTCCTATATTACACAAAATTGACTCTTGTGAGCTTTGTGATCATGTTATAATTTGGTTACCTCATCAAAAACATATCTGGAGTCATGTTTTGTTTTGTTCACACATGTTGGAGTAACTCTTTATTATTGGTCTGTGATGGAGCAGTGGCTTTTAAGTTAACGACTACCTTTAGTTCAGAAGGGACGGGCAATTCTAGGTGTGAAATCATCCAAGTGATTCTAGTGAAGGTGACTTTAAAAACATTATAGAGCACTTCCTGTATCACCACATGACATCACAAGGTGGAGCGGAATGTTTTCTGTTTGTTCCCTAATTATTCACACATGCACTTTAATTCACTTCGCACGTTATACATTTACATTGCACTTTTGTAGCACACAGCACTTATGAGATACTCTAATTTGCACATATTAAAAATTGCACACGTTTGTATTTGTTTTAAAATATTTATTGAAGAATGTTTTATCTGTAGTGTGGTTCCGGCCGGACGGGCACTTCTGGGTTTGGCGGCCGCCGGTCTGCGGAGACAGAAACATTTACAATTGGGCAGTGCAATATATGTGCCAGGTTTTAAAATTAGTTGTGTCTTGTGGGTGTTGCGTGTGGAACGGTATGAGTGTGTATGCGTTTTGTGCTTTTTCACCTTGTGTGTGTATGCGTTTTGTGCTTTTACTCACCTTGTGTCTTGTCCAGGTGTCTGAAGAAAAGGGTCCCAGCGAAACAGACACAGACGCTTTTAAAGTTCTGGGCCAGAGAAAGCCGGTGGACATCGGGAGGGGGATTAGCACTAGTTTTAATTTGGGTTTTCACTTTACATAATTATTAAGGGTTTGGTTTTAGGGTTTTATCTTTTGTATGTGGGTTTTATTTGGATTAATGTGGAATAGTTATTTTAACGGAGGATTTTGTTTAGTTTTAAAAAGCTAATGATAATTGTACACCCCTGGAGTTTTAGTTGGTTTTATCCGACAGTATAAAAGGCGCCTGAAAACACCACTTGATCATTCTGCTGTTGGGGAAGCTGACTGCTCCTACAGTATTCCCTGCACCTTTTTTTTTGCACTCTGCACTTTGCACTAGTCATTTTGTTTGGAACTTTAGAAAAAATACTAAAAATTGTAGACCATGCTACTCCTGCTGCATCTTATTTTGTGTAGCTTACTGCAATCCAGCCGCTCTAACCGTCTTGTCACACAGGGTTTGGGTGTTAAACATGTGTGAAAGAAATAAAACACAACTCCAGGTATGTTTTTGATAAGGAAACAATATTATAACATAGATAAGATCGGAAAATAGTGTAATATTAAAATCACAACTCAGATAAAACATCTTTCCTATTTCTGATTACACCATCTCTTATCTCATTTACTTTATTCGTGTAAAGTAACTGCTGCAGATGTTAAACTAATCCAAACACAACACAGCGAGCGCGATAATGCTCTCGCCCTCATCTGCTTTAAACACATGATGAGTTTACTTTGGAAATGAACTCAATTAAACGGGAGGCATCTGCTTCACGTCTGAGTGAAAGTAAAAGACTCCAACGAACTGTGACCAAACAAACTGTTCTGTGCGTTTGAAAACATGATGAATGAGTTTCATTAATTAGACCTGACTTTTGTGCCTTTATTCAGACTTTAGAGATGGAGAGACAAGTTAATTAGTCATCAGTTCTAAAAAAAAAATGTCTAATACTATTAATTCCAAGGTACAAAGGCAATAAAAAAAATCCTTGTAGCGATAATTACAAGATATTGGTGGTTTTTAGTTTCAGATGGCAATTCTTTTATATTAATTACACTTTACTTTGCCATAAAAACTTCAATGTTGAACCTGATCATATCTATTAGTAACTATAATCAAGAACTACTCACCGCATTACCACAAAAGTTTGCGTTTTAGCAACATAAATTTTAGCCGCCCCCATCAATATTAAATATGATTGGCTTATAATATTTAAAGTGTTACACATTTTTGACAGTTACCAATTTTAATTTTATGTCTCTGGAATCAGTTGAGCAGCTAATTTTTTTCATTTGGCCCATTTGAAAAGTGGGGACCTCTTCTCCACAGATTCCCCAGATCTCGCCCACAATCATAGATTTGCCTGTTTTGGTTTGATGAGGAAAATATGCAAATTGTGGGTCCTCCTTGTTGTGAAATGAGAGTGCTATTACGAATATAACAAGTATTAAAGACTTAGACAAACTTGGTGCAAACAAAGTACTGTAGTTAAGTACAATTTTTTAGCAATCTGATCTTTACTGAAGTAAATTCTAAAGTGGATTTTTTTTTTACTTCACTGCATTTGAGACCAGCTATCTGACTACTATCTACTTCACTACATTTTTGAACAGGA
>KN491395.1:81680-100605 GCA_000787155.1 Scartelaos histophorus | reverse complement strand
CATGATGACACTTCTGTGCTTTGGCTTGAGAGATGCTTCTCCCTGGTGCCACATCGAGCTTCCTCTAAACACACTAACTCCACAACACAAGTCTCTGCAGTCCTCCAAATCAATCATGCCCTCCCTCTGCATTACTCCCCAAACAATAACATAAGATTAATATATAGCATGTAGTGGGACAGAGCTTTATCCTCGCCCCTCTTGTCACCACGCACCAACTTGGAAAGAGAAGATTTGGTTGATGGAGCACAACGGACTTGGCATTCGCGATCACTGATGGGTAGCAGAGTTATCTAAAGCTCGGGTTTGTCTAGATTTGCTTGTATATTCCACAGAGAATGTCAAAGATTAGCCGTGTGGACGTCCGTGTGACCTCCAAGAGCAGAGGAGATGCTAGGCTGCCATCTTGTGTCAAACTTTACAAGGGGAGAAGTGTCATTTCAATGGCATTCGGCTACAGTGGGGGATCCTGATGGGAGGAGCAGGGGAATTGTGGCTTGTATGTAATTTTAGCTGCAGTGAGATGAGTGTGCTGAACCCACATCACCAAACTTTATTTTGGAGTTTTTGGAGAAGTACTTTTGGCTGGGGTCGTGAACTTCCATACAGAAACAAGTTTTGAGGGTTTTTTTTTTTAATGTAAGATGTGGATTCAATTTGCCACATTAAAAGTTATTCTGTTTTATTTATTTATTTTATTATTATGGAGTATTATTAATAGCATTATTTTTCACTTTGAATTTACATAGATTTTGAGTCAAGCTTTGCTTTGTGGAATTTACAGATTTTATTATTATTATTATTATTTTTTGTTAGGTACACATCATTTAATATATATTTTTTTTAAATTTACACACAAGTAATGTAATTTTAAGCTGTTAAATAAATAAATATATATATAGTAGATTATTGATTAGTAGATTAGATTATTGCATTTTTAATTTTTATCTTAGCTGCCACAGATGAATTATGTCCATAGGTTTCAGAATGATTAAAAATTAAGGCTGTTGCTATAACAATTAACAAACGAATATAATAATATTTAACGCTAAATATTATGTCATTTGAATGTGAAAATGTCCTCCTCAAAGTGTTACATATAACTGGAAGCTAAAACCCATGATTACATATATATAAAAAAGCTGAAGTCAAAATGTCAAATGGACAATCTCTGAACATATCAACAAAACGTCTATATTGAGTTTCTCCCAAGGCTTTAGCTCCCATGCTCACAGCAGCAGAACTCAATACGAGGAGAGAAACTGGCAAAACGCCTGAGTCTGAGTTTTGATGTTCCATTTCGGAGTCTGTCAGGCCTGCTCCAGGTTCTACCCTGTGTGATGTTTAAATGCTCCCCAATGAATGTACAGCGAGGCATAGATTCTCCCCACTATGAGAGACGTGGACTTTTTACCAAACTATCACTTTCAGGAGATATCTAGGAAACATTAGCTGTGCTGGGATACGGACTGAAATGTAAAAAATAAAACAAGAAAATGAAACATGAACTGTAGAGTGTCAGTACTGCATTTGTACAGAATTCAGTATAGTAACCTTAAACAACCTCTAGGGCTTTAGTAATATGACATGTGAATGGAAAAATCACATTCTATTCATTGGTGGCATATTTTACTCCCCAATAACCAAGGAATTTCAAACCTATAGTCGTGTTATCTAGGGCCCAAGCGGTGCTGATATAACAACCAATTTATTTAATGAAGTAATAATTCACTGTAAATCTTCAACTGATTTAGACCTATTATTTTTTAAGTTGGATTTTTTATACATTTATGTGTATTTTGCCTCTTAGACTCAGTTGTAAAAACAGTAGAAAATATTACTTTTGTATAACACTTTTCAATAGACTATCTCATATTTTAAGTTATTTTTAAAGTATTGGCCAGCTGATGTGTAGATCAGGTCAGGCCCTCGTATTATTTATATAATTACATTGTATTTTAGGACTACAAAATAATTTATGTATAACTGTCATTACCTTTCAAACTGTTTATTTTATTAATATCTTGCCACTTAGCACTAAAACTATTTATCATTGGTATATTTTTCTACCCAGTGCCCAAACAATTTCAAACCTTTCGTAGTATTCGCTGTATTGATATAATTAAGTCATATTTTAGCGCTATAAAATAATATATATGGCTGTCTTTATTGCCAGTTGGATACTTAGACGTGTCTTTCAAACTGAATGATTCTGTTCATTATGCCTGCACTAAAACTGTTCAAAATCCGCTGACTAATATTTTCAGGCGTAGCGCTTTGGGCCATCAATTATTATGAATTAATGCTTTTAAAATTTTCAATTACACCTGTGTTATGAATTACTTATGAAGAAACAGTGTCCACTCCAGGCAAGGCAGCGTAAGTAGAGGGGTGCAGGGAGAATGTAAAATAGCGGGTACATATTGTGCTACCTGATGAGTCGCCTGAACATCTGTGTGTGCCACTGCTCAAAGTAGTGATGTACAGAGCTGTGTGTTTACAAGCTGTCCCCCATCTATTCAAAACGCTCCTAAATGAGCTTTTTTACAGGTTTTACAGCCCATAAAGTGGACCTACACTGTAAAATAATTTCAATAAAATTACAGAAAAAAAGATGTTTAACTTTCAGATAATTGCACTGATGGGAAAAGACACCAGACAAACTCTGTGTTGAGATTCAGTCCAAGAGATCGAAACAAGACGAGATTTTGATATTATTTTTGATAAATAAATAGTGTCATTCAGTTCATAAATTTTGCTTCACAACTTTTGCTCTGATAGTTTTGCACAGCTTCTCTAGAGGAGTTACTCAACAAAGTTAACTTCATTTTTCATCTCTTTTTCATCCTAGGCAAATGTAAAGATGTAAGGAAAGGAAAAAGATAATTTTCCACACCTTCCATCTTACTGTACAGTAAATGTGTTTACTTTTTCTGTTTCTATGTGAGTGCATTGCTTTATAAAGGAATAATTTGTAAATTAGGAGAGGAAATCTGGATTTTGATTTCACTACAATTTATTTGGACTATACTACTACTTCTATGTTTGTCTTAAAAGGTAACTTAAAGTGTCTGCTTTTCTGAGAAGTATAACCAAAATTGCATATTATCACAAGGATGAGTACACTATATGATTTGTATCACCATTTCTTGTACATATACAATAATTATGCCTTATTTGACACCAGTCTCATGCTATTTTTGCTACTTATTTTGAATTTATTATGACCATTTATGTTGTTGCTCTTTGTTATTATATTTATTGTGATGCGTGAGCGACTGTGTCCAAATAATTTCCCTTGTGGATCAATAAAGGTTGTCTAAGTCTATGTGTATTGCCTGGCCCTAGTGTAAATGCTTTAAAAGAATTCACCATTTGTAGTATTTTGCTGTATTTTTGGAAACCACCCAACTCTGTGTTTCCCGCAGGTTTATACAAAGACTATGGTGGCACAGACAATCCTGATTTGAATAATTGTATTGAATAAATCTTCAAATAAATATGCCCCCCAATGCCGCTAGTAATAAAAAATACTTATTAAAGATTAAATTAAGCTATTGCTTTACTGTATATTTATGGCAATAAAAAAGCAAACAATATTATTTTTAACAACAATTTATTATTCAGCTTGTTTGGACCATGCGGGCAAAGTTAGGTTATAGGGGATCCACCATAGTCTCCACTAATAATGGGAAACTGCCCAAAAGCCAACTGCCCAGTACTGCAAAACATAAAACTTCAAACTTCAAAATATAACCCCCATATGGCACAACTACTACAGTGTTGACTGTTTTTTACCCCTGTAACAACAAACAAAATTGCCAAGAAGTATTTCAGCCCCATAATGTAGCTATCTGTTTAACTCAGTTTGATGGTGTATGAAATAGGATGACATTTGCTCCTTATAGAAAATACCAGGCCCATGTTGTGATTGATATGTGCTATTGGCTTACATTTGGTGACTGCAGGTCACATGTGAGTGCTTCATTTAGCTCAAATTACAGCTGTGCTACAATAAATGGATAGCTTCGGAGCTCTTCTTACTTACAGTACTTAGTGGGAGTAGCTTTTCATTGGGTTCAGAGTCCTGGCTGGTAAAAAGGCTCTGTGTGTGATGGGTCATGGTTATTGTAGTACATGTCAGTGGGCCCTTCTATCTGCTCGGGCCTGCACTAATAACCGGATAATTCAAGATGTCAGCCCTGCTCCGTGCTGCATTCCTGAGGAAAAACTATCCGTCAATAGCTATACGTTTTTTAGCTTTTTTCTTAAAGTGAACGCTCGAGTTTGGCCTTGGCTGTGCTGGTATGTTATGCTCTTAAGTGCTTTTTAAAGGGCCCATGTTACGTTATTTTCTGATCTATGTTATAATGTTGTTTTCATTGCAAACATACATGGAGTTGTGTATTGTTTCATTCATACATATTTATAAATAAAATAAAAGAGTTAAAAATAAAAGAGTTCCACTTTGTGATGCCATGTAACAAGAAGTTCTCCATTGTGTTTTTAAATTACATACATCTTCACTAGAATCATTTGGATAATTTCTGCTCTCTAGTGAACCTAAGGTAAAATGCAACTGTTAAATTGAAAACTACTGCTTCATGACATCACAACGTGGAACATAGCATTTTGAGTTTGGAGATGTGGAGGGACTAATAGCTCTAATAGCTAACGAAAAGGTTACTCAAACATGCGTGAATGGAACAAAATACAATGCTAGGTATATGTTTGATGAGATAACAACATTATAACATGGTTTAAAGTTCATAAGAGTCAATTTGGAGTAATATAGGACCTTTAAGCACCATTTAAGATATGTTTATACAGCATGCATAAGCTATTTTATGTGTTAGAGGGGGTCAGAAACAGCCTTAGTGACCACATGGCCTTGGTTCACTGAGCACTGATGGTGTGGCTGGCGGTCAGGACCTGATGATGATGATGATGATGATGATGATGATGATGATGATGGTTGGAGATGGTTGGCTTTATCATCCTCATATAATAAGTTATACCATATTGGCTCAAGGCAAGATCTCTGTTCTAGCTGATAGGAGCCCAGCCATGTGATCTAGTGAGATATCTGTAATGTTATGTAGTAATGATGTGTGGCTTTTCACAATACATTGATTGGAACTGCTTTTGAATTTGGCCTTCCCTTTAAACAAGCTGCATTTTCTATTCCTGGACACCACTAGTCGAACATTTGGACTCAACCTCTCATTCATTGTTTAGGGTATATGGAGGTATATGGAATTGTGTGTCAAGAAAAAGTTCAATATCTCAACAAAATACTCATATTTTATAATCAAATTCTCAGATATCAATTCCATGATATCAGCTATTAACTGGAAAAATAAGAGTATTTACTGATCAATATTGGCCAGAAACACCTTTTGATGTTAAACTTGTATTTTTGCAAAACTGTGGAATACTTTAGAATGCTTTGGGTGATTTCCTTATCAATTTGTCTATTTTATTTGGAGTTTGTGTACTTACTGTAATAGTAGAACTTATGTAAAGTACAGCATAATCTTAACATGACATAAATATAAAATGATCACGAGACAGTCGCCCCTCACCCAGCTTTTAGTTAACCACGTTTTAGTCAATTCCAAAAGAATCCCGTTGTATTTGTGCTGTAAAACATGGCACAAAGCCTCTTAGCGGCATCATTAATCAGAATAGGAAAAATCTTCATTTGAAAAAAACTGTATGCGACTCCATTACATCCAAATCCCTCACTAATGAGAAAAGCTGCTGTGACAAGACTAACGTAAGATGGCGAATATGAAAAATCAATGATTCCTCTGTATCGGCAAGAGACTTCACTGTACCATGCTTACTGTGGGATCTTGAATGGACTTCAGAGCAGCTCAGCTTTTTTAGATGTCTTTCCAAGTTCTACTACACGCCATGTTTAATTCAACTGTAATGTATGTTAATATATGCTAATCTGTGTCACTGATATGGAAATGAACACCTAACTCCCACAATCAAACTTGTCTCAAATGGCAACACGCATTTACTGAAGAAGGTGGCTTAAAATACAGGCCTGATCAAGTGTACAATGCCTCTAATAGGACCTTGTTCACCCCAATACATTCAAATAAAAATGTACAAAGCTTTACTTTCTACATGCAGTATGATTCAAAATAAGTACAAACATATACAAATAAAAAAAAAAAAAAAAAATGAAAGCAAAATAATTCAGTGTATTTTGTAGTTAAAGGGTAAATGCTCTTTTGATTATGCTGCAAAAAATAAAATTAAATACATAAATAGCGTTTGGAAATACACTATTTAACTTTTGGTGAATAGGTACGCCTCTTCACAGATCTGACCTGTACATTGGCTCTCCTTGTCTCCATGGTGATAGCTGGGTTTTATTAAAAAACTGTGGAACATTTCAGGCAAAAAAAACATCTGAATCATCATTAAACATTTGTATGTTGCGGACCCTCAACCATCGTTCATCTTTAAGACCCAACCCCCTGTACAAAATATAAAAAAAAAAAACAGTATGCTAGAAATAATATAATAATATATATTTTATAAATGTAAATGTAAAGTCAGTTAGGCCAATATGAAACAGCTACATAGAATTTTACAAAGGGCAGTAATTGTGTAGTTATGTATGTCTTTTTTTTCTTATTATTATCATTGCATTTTTAAACAGAAAAAAAGTCCATATGCCCACCTTCTTCCCAATGCTCCTCTCAACATTCTGATCTCCCCATTAACAGTAGATGGCACCAAGTCATCATGCAGTAACAGGCCCTGGATTTCTCCCGTTTATGTTCTCAACCCCAGATGCACTATTAGTAATTAGGTTATAAAAATGGGGAAAAAGGAAAGGTTTTTGGCTGGTTAAAACTGCATTATTCAAAATCTCTCCACTTTTAGGGACATGAGCCAAAAAAACATGCCCATTGCTCATTTCTTCACAATGTAATCAGAGTGTAGGTGTTCCTAATAGTGGTTTTATGAAGAACTATTGAAAAACAGAATTTGGATGAAAATAACTGTAAGAAACATTGGTACCTTTATATATAGATAATGTTTTAACCAATTGCTGACCATTAAAGGTACTATATTACTCAAAGTTGGCTTTTGTGGGCTTTATGCTATGTTAGAATGTGGTTACTTCAACAAAAACATACCTGGAGATCTGATTTGTTTCATTCACACGTTTAAATAACCCTTTGTTATTAGTCTGTCTAATCTCTAATCTGCTCTGTTCCACCTTTTGATGTCATGAAGCTGTAGTTTTCAAGTTAACAGCTCCTTTTAACTCCAATTCAGTAAAGACTGATTTTACTTACTTTACTGACATTAGTTATTTTAGTTATTTAAATGATTTTACTGAAGGTATTATAAGTTTACAAACACAGTGGAGGAGTTTCTGTATTAGCACATGGCATCACAAGGTGGAAAAGAAGTCAGCCTAAATATACATGTGTGAATAAAATAATACTCCAGGTGTTTCTGATGAAGAAACAACTTTATAACATTGAATATGGGCCCTTTAAATAAACAAGTGGGGATTTTAGTTATTTTCTTTTACTGTGCCATCAAGCTAAGTGCATTCTTCTTACTAAAATCTTTGCTTTACAAATGTGCAAATCTAAATATGTTTAATATGTCTTCAAGGCTTAAAATATTTACATGTTAACCCTTTGCACAGAAAGAGACGATTATTTAAAGACTTAGAGACATTGTGTACCCTCATAAAACTGGCAGAGTATTGTTCATTCTTCTCCAGTGCAGTCTGAATCGTTTCCAAATGTCCTGATACTTTCCTCTGTCAGACAGCACTCGTACTTGTGTCGCAGACTGCTGTCTTATCTGTGAACGCACAGTCAACCACCATCAAAGGTCGGACACCTGTGTTCAATGTCTGTGAAATTATTAGCTCTCAACCTGCAGTGAATATTTCATGACTCCATTCCAGTCTATTTGTCTTGCTTTGTGATAATCAAGATGCTGAGGGAAGAAACAAGCAATCTGTTATTCACATTTGCTCAACAAAGTCTTCAGAATTGATCAAAGTGGCCGAGGTAGGACGGCCAGCACGAGTTCAAAGTCGTTCTTATTTTTGATTTTCTAAAGTTACACGCAAAGTTTGACTGAGAGTCACTGTAGAACAAGTTTATTATTTAGTGTTACAAACTTACAAAATTGATCTGTACATTTTTTAAATTCCACACTTCAAACGTCTGGGACAGCAGCAATTTAGAGCTAATTAGCATAAATATGCTATTTTAAACTCCTTAGTGACAGTACACATTTAAACTAAAAGTAAAAGTGTTGGAGTAAGCACATTAAAGTCCTGCATTGTGAGTCTCCATAGACTGCACGTACAGCAGGCTTACAGGGATTGAATGATACCTGTCAATCAATACTCATGATTGACAACAGGGATCACGAATGGCACAATGCTAAAAACAGCACCACTGGGGGTAGACATTTCCCTAACAAATCTATCATTCTCCCCTGTCAGACTATCACTCATGTCTTCAAGTCTGTCCTGGTAGAAGTACTAAGGACAGGTACATACACCACTACTTGCTCACAGTAGTACTAACATACGCCACTCCTACTTTTACCATGTCATATCCTAACATTCAGTTTTGCCTCAGAAGATGTTGTGAGTAAAACTATCCAGTTATATACAACAGTTCATGTTCGGACTCACATTCTTAATGGCCCTCATAACTGCTGAGAGGCCATTTGCTTCTTCAATGCAGTAAAACATCATGTTGAGATCTCATAATCAGGTCTCCTCTTCTATAACAGCCCTGCTACAGTCACCACTGAACCTGCTGGACTCTTATGTGACTGCTTCAGGATACACTTGCTAAGTGAGACACTTGAGTTGTGTCTAGCATTATACAATGACCACTAATTGCAAATTACACCAGTCCCAGACGAGCAGTGGGCCGAGCCCATTATTGTTTATTACTCTTTATGTGGGGCTTTGTGCTAATGACTCCACTTTATTAACGCGCAGTATATACGGTATATAGCAACTTGCCCATGGACACAGGCAGAGTGTAGGTCATAGTGTCTCCAAACAAAAGTCCATATTTTCTCATCTGCTGTCTCAGGTTAATTGAATTAAAATGTTTGTTTCCTTTGAGGAAAAGAAGTCTGTCCACCAGAATATCTCCAATGTTTAGATTGTGTTAAGAATTACAACCTGTCTGACAATTGCTACTTTTAAACTGTTATAATTATTGTTCCTGTATCAAGCTGTTAACTTCTCACGTTGAAGCTTTTAACTTTAGATGTTTTGCTACAGGGCATTGCCTGTATTGTAGAGTTTAATCACTGTAGTTTCCAACAGGCTGCAAACTTAGGCCCAATCATTATAAAATCATTACAAGTCCTGTATTATTTAGTCAATGAGCATGGTTGGAAGTCTTCTGTTCAATAATCGATGACATGCAATAACTGTCCTCTCATTCCCAGAGATGATCAGTGATACATCAAGTGCAGTTTTGTTGAGCTAATTCTTCTAAAATCATAAAAAATGATTTGAACTCACATACATGTTTTAGTACCAGTTATCTCAGAACTGTGGCTGAAAAGTTAGTTGAACACTTCACTGCATCTAAACTTAATATGCTTCAAATTCCTGTGCTGGTTGCATAAGTGTCTCTGAGATACAAGTATCCAAAGTGATTTCTTTGGTATGAGTTTTGGTGCATTTATTAAAGTAGGGCGGCCCCATGCGCTGCTCTGTTCTGTCTGCTGTTGTTGCACTGTACGATGGACGTGACGTGACAGGAATAACAATTTGTCAGAGCTGACATTTAGCTGAAGCACTTGATTTTGTTGAAGAATTTAAGAGTTTGAACATTTAAAAAGATACCACCTATGTTCCTATGTTTGTTGTACTTGGAAATCATTTGTGTCCAGTGCAGTGAAGTGTCCAGTGTGTATTGGTCAGGTGAGGGTATTTTTAGAATATTTGACCTTCAAATGTCTTTGCAACATTCACACAAAGCACAATTAATTCCCACAATTTACTATTTGTTATTTAGCTGAAGATTATACCCACCTTTGCTAAGCATCCATCATTCATTTGAATGTATTTTTGCTTCAGGCTCAGGAATTAGGAGTTCAGTTGCACTTAGAGTTTTGATATTTTCATCATTTTGGCTAATCAAATAAACTTTGCTTTTGCGCATTTTGATCAATTCTACTGAGATTTCTCCCACTGCTTTGTTCCCGACATTTGTAATTATCTTGCAACAGCCGTCAAACTGTAGCAAACTTTATGTCCTTATTTAAGCCTAAGTCAAAACATATTTGACTGTCATAAACATTTAATTGTATTCTTGTTTTGCTGTGTTTTCGATACAGTGCATTTATCTGTATGTCTTGGCAAGAGATATAAAACAAATTATTGAATCAGGTTATGACAGAATTTGATGAAAATTATAGCAATAGACTAAGAATCAGATAAAGTAAATTTTAAATGTAGATTTGGAGCTCTCAACAATATAAAGATGGAATATATCGCTTTTCTGGTGGAGGGTCAGTCTACTTCTTGTCTCTGTGGAGATGTTCTGCAGTATGGCATTAAACTTAAAGGGCCTATATTACGCAGACTTGACTCTTGTGAGTTTTAAGTCATGTAATATGTAATATGTGTTATTATTAATCTGTCTACATCTCCAAAAGTGCTCTGTCTCTTTGCCTCTGTAATATCATGTAGCAGAAGTTTTCAAATGAACACGTCCCTTTTATCTTTTGTTCAGTAGAAATCAGCAATCCCAAGGCTGAAATCATCTGAACGGTTCTAGTGAAGGTGTACAGAGTTTAAAAACACAGTGGAGCACATTATTATATACAAGGTTTGTGTGTTAAACTTGTGAATGAAACAAAATGCAACTCCAGTTATGTTTCTGAAGAATATATCACAAAACAGTGTAATATGAAACCTTTAAATTTCACTACAGAGACAAGCAGAAATGTTACACAGTGCACATTTAAACCTGTTTTATTTGGATAAACATTGACCTTTTATTACCTTTTTGGTGCTGTTTTTAAATCACACCGGATTTCTTTTTATATCCTGGCAAGAAAAGGATATAAATTATACAATGCAGTAAACCTTATAATCAGGTTTGATCAAACTTTCAGAGAACAGCAATTGACCAAGAAAGAAATCTATTCTAGCTGTGGATATTGCACTCTCATAAGATCATAAAATATCTGAAGTTTTTTTTTTTCCGCCCTGAACTTGTTATGAGTCATGATGCCCAAAGCAGCTTTTCAGGCCTGAGAATTTGAGCTGTTTGATGAGGCTCTTTTGTCTTTTGTCTCTCCAACATCAATGCA
This sequence comes from Scartelaos histophorus, assembly GCA_000787155.1. Lineage (NCBI taxonomy): Eukaryota > Metazoa > Chordata > Actinopteri > Gobiiformes > Gobiidae > Scartelaos > Scartelaos histophorus. Next base: position 89,250 of record KN491395.1, on the reverse strand, counting down.
GAAGCAAAATCTGAGAGTACATAATTAATGAATTGGACTTGATTGACTTTTGTTTCTTACTGTCCGTAGTTTTTCACTTTTGACAGCGCAGCTATTGGATGTCACACTTTTGCATCCCTGGGCAAGTGTCAATCTTTGGGATAGTTTTCAGCCCAACCTTGTGGTGAGATGCATTACATCCAGGAAGAGGATCAGTGGTCGCTCATAGTGGCTTTTAAGGACTCCAACATTGGCAAAAACAGGAACCTGAAATACTATATGACGGCCATTAAGTGCGGAGCGACGCATCAACACCTTCTCAAAATAAACTCAATATGATGGGATTTGTCAGCGTGTGAACAGTATTGATCATGGATGACAAAAAGCTGTTAATTGATACAACTCAGACGCTAAAGGTATCTGCTATGGTTTAAATAAATATTACGCTTTTCTGATGTATATTATCATGTTGTTTCCTCATCAAAAACATGCATGGAGTTGTATTTTGTTTCATTTACACATTTAACACACTCTCTGTTCCACCTTGTGATGACATGAAACTAGCTGTATAGCTACAATCCGGCGCGTTTACATTCGTGCTGGTCATGTATGTTCATTAACATGCACTGTCCCTATCAAATAAACAAATAAATAAAATAAAATAAATGCGTTCCACCTTCACTGGAAGTATTTGGATTATTTCAGCTCTGGAATTTACAACTTCGACTGAATTAAGTGTAAAAAGGAGTATTTGGAGCTTTGGAGATAGAGACAGACTAATAATAATGGGTTTCTCAAACGTGTATAAATGAAACAAAACACAGCTCCAGGTTTGTTTTTGAGGAGGAGACATTATAACATGACTTAAAGCTCATAAGAGAGTGAAATGTAGGACCTTTAAACTTAAGTTTGTATTTTTTATGGCAAAAACGGTTTCTAGAGATCAAAGTAATTCAAAGACCATATTTTAAGATGCCCTTTGTACTTTTTCTTTCCTACATGCTTGTCCAATTCAATTCAATTCAATTTATTTTTGTATAACCCAGAATCATAACAACAATTATCTCGGCGGGCTTCACAAAATTGTTAAATTAGCAAACAAAGATGTCAGAGAATGAAGCAGAAAAAGAAAAAATAATAATAATTAATAATTAATTAATAATTCAAAAATACAGAATGTCCAACAACAAGCAGCAAATGGATAAATTGTCCTAGCATCTCCTGTCCTTAGACCATTCTTCTTTGGCAAGGAAAAACTTGGAAAAAAAAAAACAGTGAAAAAAAAAAAAAACGAGAAACCTCAGGGAGAACCACAGTGAAGGAGAGATCCACTCCCATGGACGGACAGGCATAGATGGCCAGGACGAGTCCACTGCCAAAAAAGTTGTAAATCTGTAGACCAAAGCTTTTGGCAGAAGGAAACTACAAATCTAACAGGACGAGGACAGATTAATCCTTGCTTGTCTAAGCTTGTCTTGGAGATGTTTTGCCTAAAATGTTGCATAGTATGGCATTAAACTTCCAACAATCCATCTCCATACAGTTAAGCAGCTGATGCAACTAGGCCAATATCTGTAGAGAGGCTTCAAGATATTTTTGAGCAATAAAAACACCTGCAACTGAATACGTGCAGAATAGATCAGTATAATACCATACTGTGGAAATTCCAGATAAAACAATAATGCCTCAGTTGGGACAAGCAGGTAGCGGACCCTTTTCAACAAAAGTTACACATTAAAATCTTTTTTTTTTCTAATGCTATCCATGCATGACATTCACATTCACAATATAAGCACAACATTTCGTCTACTGCCTCCAGCTCTTCTTCTGTGCTCATATCTCCATCAAGGTCTTCTGCAAAACTTTTAACACACACAAAATCAATGTAGTCAATCTCTGTACTTTCTGCACAATAAGCCTCTGTTCATTTACTGCATTAAAGTGCTGTCTACAAGGATAGTAGCATTTTGTTCCAAGTTCAGGAGGTTCTCTTTTTCTTCATCCATGATATATCCTTGTAAATTACTGTGACTGCATGCATTTGCTAGCCATTAAAAAAAAGTTACTGTAAAAAGGAAGCAAACTTTTGTAATAGCAGTGAGATTATCAATATTATGAGTTATGAGGTTGTGTTGGATAGTGGAAAATACAATATAAAGTTAGTTAAGTTGTGAGAGAAAAGGAAAATGAATATAACAATATGTGCCCAAAGAAAGGATTAAATAGTCCCATTGAATGTAAATGAGGGCTCTTGACTAAAGTGTGCGGTGCTTTTATACTAATGCAAAGTGAAAAAAGGGAAGGCACTCGTGTCAGTCAAAGAGATTGATTTCCTTGTTCACAGGGGGGTCAGCATTCATATCAAAGATGCTGAGATGGGATTTTGATTATGACTGCCTCAGTGCCACCCTACTGCGATGATGTTTTTTGGCTGCTGTCTCAGACGTTTGAAATTGTTTAAACAACAAAATGAACTGGCAAACAGATAGACAGGCAGACAATGGAGTGCGTAAACAAAGAAGTAAAAGCAATTTTTATAATTACTTACCTTTTCAAGTTTGGATTCAGTGGTTATGTATTCTGGCGTTTGCAGTGGTTTACAGAGCCTGTGTCACCGCTGAGTTGTTGTGCTGTTTATGAGAATAATGAAAGGGCGTTGGGATGCTTTGTTTCTCCTTGTATTACAACGGAGACCTCTTTCAATGTTACTGAGAAGACATCCAATTAAAATCGGAATATATGGCCTTTGAGCTGGAGGTTACGGCTCCCAATGGCGTTCCGCTAACAACATATTCATGGACAAAAGTCGGTTGATGAAAATAATACAGTGCGCCGCACAACCTTTCAATGCATTCATTGTGCAGAAAGTTGGTAATGACACGATAAGGAGGAAGTCAGGCCTATACATCGTCATGCTCGGACAGGACACATAAAAGAGCACAGACACAACATGTTATTGTGGGAATCATTTCCAAATGCCAATGGCTTATTATTTTCAATCATATACTTCTCTGGGACATTGGAATGTGCATTTAGATGGACTGGTACAGGTGGGTCAAGGTTATCTTAAGGTCATAGCTCTTTTTAAATGAGGTGTTTTCTGTGTGAGAACATAACGCAGGAATGATAGTGGTTAAAATAACAAGTGTCCTCACGTATTTATGTACATTATGATGTGTAAAAACAAAGGCTACTGAATTCCCCAAGAAAGACTTATTTCTTCTGTAGCATAGCAAGTGTTGAGATTTTAGCCAGCTAATCAGTGCTCATTAAAACAGCTAAAGCATGGAGCAGTTATTAATTATTCACAATAAACCAACATTATTAAGTTAAATAAATGTACTGTGGTATTTTAACAAACACAAAATACTTAACAAAGAGCACAGAGACACGGTGTGCAAACCTGAATTGGGTCACGCAAACTTGTGGAGTCCTTTGACCCGCTCAAGCATGATGAGGGATCGGGTTCTTGAAGTACCTTGTTGTTTGATAAGTGTGCTAACCACTCTGCCACCATACTGTGGTGCCGTTATTGTAAAGTACAGACCAACTTTGCAACAACTAATTATACACCTTCTAGTGGGAACATGAAGGTTAATTGGGTTAATTGCCTTATAGTAAAACAATGAAAGAACTAGAATGAAAGTAATCCCCATAAAGACTTGTTACTGTGAACAGTTTAACCTTCTATAGTGGGAAATGACCTGAATCAATCACTTGAAATGAGATGAAGTCATTGTGAGATGGATCACTTGTACACTGAGGTCAGTGTAACTCCATAGAGCTGTCACAAACATCTCAGGCCTAATGCTCCAGTGTGGCGTGTGCTGGGAGAGTGTATAAACTGACCGACATTTGGTGTGGGGTGTGTGTGAGCGCTTTACACCTTGTATGAATTAGCTGGGCTTTGCCTGTGCGCCTGTAATTACTGCCCCCATCTGAATGGGCTTAGCAGACTAGTGTGGAGGAGTCCCTGTGGGCCCCAGCGTGGGTCCTTTCAGCCTTGTATATTTCTGCCCTGCCATTTCAAAAAAAGTGTATTACCTTCTGGCGGCGCTGCTAAATGTCATGCCATTCTCCGCGGCGTGGGAGGACCGGCACACATCAGGGTGGTCAAAAGAGACCCCAGCCATCCAACCCAACGGGACGCCAGACATTTGGAGCTATGGGAATAGATGAGCAAACAATACGTCTTGTGTATTTTTGCAGACTTCTCCTCTTTTGAAAAATGGAAGGAGAATGAAAGAAGAGAGAGGTATTAGCATAAAAATGATCAGGTGTAATGGAATTTGTGAACAGGCTGTTTTTGAATAATAGTTGGAATAGATTGTGAATGTCCTCCCTTTAAATATATATCTATAATGTGCAATACTATTGTTAAAACCTTTTAAATTCTATCAAATACTGAGCAGAAGGCTAGAGAACTGTCACCACCAGGAAGAATTGTTTTCATAAATGGGAAAGGATGATGCAGCAAGATGTGCTTATGTTTTTAATGCAATCTGCTTCAATCTTTTTAACTGTAATTGGGCTCGGCTGAACATGTTTTCCTTATTAGCTAAAACATTTAAATAAAACAACAGAACTAATTGTTAGATAGAAAAGAAATAGTTGCAAATCTGGCACTCATATTCAGCAGACTAAGTAAAAGCTTTGGCAGAAGTAACTTAAAGCATGTTTATGTTTTAATTTAAATAAGGAATTTGCATAATTTTGCACATAAACTCACAGTCAAGTTGTATAAAATGCAGAAAGCTTGTGGAATTCCATAGGCTTAAAATCCCTCTCGACACATCTGAGTAACACATCAATATTGGTCAAACATCATTAAATATAAAGCAGAGTTTATTTAAAATGTGCTGCTTGAGATGCGCTTTGCTTCGGAAAAATAAATCTGAAAAAGATCAAATGAATCATCTTTATGTGCAGAGGCAATTAGGCGAGTACAGAGGTCTCCCATGTGGCACTGCATCCTCTCTGTGTGTTTTCAGTGTAAAACGTGCATCCATCATATCACTGTGTGCTCTCGTGATCAACCTAAAATGTCCCTCTGGTCACTCTTCTTTAAAGGCATTAATCATGAATACTAAGTACACCTGACCTGCTGATCCCAGGTTTCCTCCATTTATCTTGGCTCAAGGAAGACTCCCCTCGTGTGTGGTCGGGAAAAAATGCCTTCACCCTGATCTCTGTGAACTGTACTTAAGAGTCACCCATGGGTCCCAGCTACAGCAGAGGTTACCCATGGCAACAATAGGCTCTTAATAAATGGTATAACAGAGGGTAGCAGAAATGAAAGTGTTACTATATTACTTTACTTAATTGTTCATGAGGGGAGACTTGTCCTCTGCATTTGACCCCAGTACCGGTGCTTTCAGGGGCAGGGGGCAAACGCAGGGCAGTGCCTTGGGACTCTTCTCCACATTGTGAGCGAGGATCTTGGTCAGGAAAACTGCAGCCCATAGTTCCTGTTTTAATCGGATACCAGTAACTAGACCCAAATGTAAATATCGATTAAAGGGTCTCGATTACACTATTTTCTGATCTATATTATAATGTTGTTTCCTCATAAAAACATATCTTGAGCTGTGGTTTGTTTCACACAAATCCTGCATATAGGTTGTGTTTAGAGCTGTGTTGAAAAAAACGATTTTCCCATTCTGAATCGATTTGCATATTAAATTCTCAATATCGATTTGCGCGTCCAAAAATCGATTACTAAATATATATAAATACAATTATTTTTTAGTAGCCTATTCCCCCGGTAAACTTTTATCTAAGTCGCGTCCATGGTATTGACGTTGTGGCCACTCGCACCATAGACTCTGCTGCTCTCGCCATCGTGACAGACAACGGCGCTAATATGGTGCGTGCGGATCATGGGTCTAACTCACGTCGGCTGCTTTGCGCATAGAATCAACCTCGCTTCACAAGCCGGTCTCAAACTCCCGAATATTGCACGTCTGCTTGGGAGAGTGAGGCACATAGCAAAGTTTTTCCATCGCAGTACTACAGCCACTCACAGCCATCAGTAACTACCAATACTTGCATCATTTGCTGTTAAATGTCAATCTAATGCTAGTTTTAACATGTTGTATGTAAAACAGGTTAAGGTTAAAAAAATGTTTTTAAGAACACTAACCAGAATTGAGATTGGATCGGATCGAATCGGGATAATCGATCCTTAATCTTAAGAATTGGAATCGAATCGATTCTTGAGATTTGAGATTTGAGCACTAGAATCATTCGAATGATTTCAGCTTTTGAATTTCTAATGCCTCCTGAACTAAATGTTCTGTAAAACTACCTCTTCATGACAAGGTGGGACAGAGCATTTTGAGTTTGGGGTTGTCGACCAGGACCAGTTGAATGAAATAAAAGACAACTCCAGGTATGTTTTTGTTGAACTAACCACATTTTAACCTGGCTTAAAGCTCACAAGAGTCAATTTCACGTAATATACTGTAGGACCTTTGTATTAGTGATGTAACTGTCTCCACAAGCTACACAAGCCCTCACGTAAATGTATAAACAATGTTAGAATACAAGACAATGTGTTTCAAGGTGTTAGACTGTTAGAATAGATCTTTATTGTCAATCAAGGTAGAAATTCATCTTTGGCTCAGCACCACATAAAAACAAGAACAACATAAAAAAAAAAGTTGTAGTCCTAGTCAAAAGTTTGTCATTCTAAGTTATAATCCACAGAATATCACTAATGAGTAAACTCTTTTTACAAGTTCCAAGCTGTGACAATTGGAAAAGAATGTGTCAGGAATAACATTCTCAAATTTATGTGCAAATTACCTCACATTGCAGAAAATGAAAATATTGGGTTATGTAGTCTCTGTTATGAAAGTGATCGAATTTGAGATGGATTTCATATTTAATTAAATGCATTTGATTTTTAACAGTACAGTACGTAGACTTGGACTTGGACAAACTTAATGATCCACAAGGGAAATTATTTGGACACACACCACAATATAATATAATAACAAAGACAAAAAATATAAATGGTGATAACAAATCCCAAATAAGTAGCAAAAATAGTGGCTCGTGTCAAATAAAGCAGAATTATATAAATGTGCATGTGCAAGTAAAATTAAAAAATAGAAATATAGTAATACAAATATATCTCAGCTATACACAGGAGGTCATAAGGAGAATATATGAACACATGAACTACTGTAAGTGCAGATCTGTGGGGTTGTTACCAGGCAGATTCCTACTTGTGTCCCATGTTCCGGGGTGAAACAGAGGCTATGGAGGCTCATAAATTTTTGATAGAGGAACCGCTCCATAATTAGGCAGATTACCTGTTAGCCAGGCCTTGTGTGCACAGACCTGTTTAAAGCACCTCTGTCCTCCAGGCAAATGGAGAGGAAAGTCAAAAGAAATTACACGCTGCCCTGACAACAGCTAACTCACTATTAACAGCAGGGCCACTGGGAAAATACACTAAAGCGTCTAATGTCGACTCATGCTTATTAATATTTTACAGATTTTTTGAACAAAAGGTGTGGTTAATTTTTAAAGAAAGTATGGCTGGCAGTGGCAGTCAAATGTCAAAGTGGTTCAGGTCTTGTAT